>JAKSZP010011879.1:0-249063 GCA_022478985.1 Massospora cicadina
TCTTGATTTTTGTGCACAGTTTTCAATGCAAGTTTCAACTTCTCATATGCAACAGTCCCAGCATCTTGTGCAGAATCCTTATCAAAGCAACTGGACTGCAACATAGCAGGCAACTGGGCTTTATTATTTTTTATAACTGCTCATTAGGCCCCCTTTAGTGAGCACCACTGTTATGAGATTGGCAGTATCAATAGATACGTTGGCGGATTTTGCACAGGGTTTGACCCACTGAGCAATCAGGACCAACAATATGATGATCGTTGTCCATGAAACAACAGTATAAACTTTAAATAAATATGGAGCACTTTCTCCCACAACCTCTTTTATTAAATATATCTAATACCGCGGACTCTTCTCTATTCAGCTTTTTCTTAACTTAATCAACAACAACCTCCCCTTAACTTACCATCTCGCTTATATCCAGCAGCTTGGATGATACATTCTCATAGCTTGGACAATTTGGTTCCAACAATTCTCCTCGTTTCGGCAGGTTATTCTCTAATTTGCTAACACCCTAATTGTAGGCGATTTAATTTGTATTTGTTGAGTATCGACATCACCTTATTTAGAGGCGAACCAATAATAAACCCGTTATATCCAATAAAACCCATTAATCTCAATATCGCCTCATCTCAAGGCACTTGAATACTCAACCTAATGTCATTTTTGGCAGATTGCGCCCTAGCTGTCCCATGATTATCGTCCAGTCATATTGGAATCGCGACAGAGCTGTAAACAAGCAAACAGTTCTTTAGTTGCCATTCTTCACAAGCTGGAATGAATACTTACCAGTGGCCTTATCAGTATACTGAATTAGCTATCATCAAATAATTCAGATGTCACCTTTCCGAGTTTTTTATGGTTGAGAACCAAATTTGCCCTCTAGTGTGCAGCCTATACTCAAAACTTTTACATCAGAAACCACTAACTTAGCCATTCAAAGACTGGCCAACAATTATTTTAAGTTACAAGCATTGGCAGCTATTTCCATGGGTACTAATTGACAAAGGGAAGTTGATCAGCGGAAAGCCTGGTGGCCAGTCCTTTCTGAATTCCAATTGGGGGACCTTGTCTTAAGATATTATCACTGGCCTGGGGGACAAATACTTAAACTTAATACTCTGTGGTCAGGTCCATACTGGGAGATCTAACATTGGGGTCCCAAATTTCAATTGTTTCTGTGAATTTAAGTGCTACTGTAAATTAGGTATATGCTAGATTTCTCCAAAATTATGTCCCTCCTTGGCAAGATCTTATGAAGCATTGTCAGGAATCATGAGAATCGGACAGGCCTAAGTGGGATTTGAACCCAAACCAGCTTTCAACTTAATTTTAGAAGATTCAACGATTCAATTAGTATTGAGATTGAATCAAACAGTGATCCCTAAATGGGAGTAAGGAAACTCAGCTTCTAGAAGGACCCACTAATTATACTAACAAAGGCACCAAGTCAGCTGGTGAAGATCTTGCTACGTGGGGGTCCCTATAATTGGCTGCCCTGGTAAAAGAAATCAGATTTAAAGAAAACCTACGCCAACTGTCACATTGTCAAAGAGGTCACCTTACCCTACTTGATCCCAATTATCACGCCAAGTTCCCCTTAGACAAACCCAAATATCTCGGCAGCCTATAAATATCTCTAAATTTTGATTAATACTATTACCTTCATATCTCCTAGTTATTTTTCTATAGCGATTTTTTGCCTGTATTACATAAGACCTTGCCTGCTCAAAGCAAACATAGCAGCCTCAATAATGAACTTCCGCTGAGAGATTTCCTTATGGAGCTTAATCCCTAGGAGATTTTGCTGAAACTATGTTTGACTAATGAACAAACATCCTTCAAAGGCCCTGACCTTCAGAGAGGACAACGAAGTCCTATAATGATCTACGCCGTTATTGTCCAATTGGGCCAGGATGGCTCCCATGACATAGTCTGAGGCATTCGTGAACAATATGAAGGGTTTACTATAGTTAAGGTAGCGTAGGATAGGGCATCGCTGAAGCAATTTCTTTAACGTCTTAAATGTGACTTCTTGATAAGTAACCCAGGTAAACGGAGTGTTTTTTAGCTAACAGTCGTACAAAAGGATCACTGATCTGGGAGAACTTTGGGTAAACTGATGTTTATACTCCATCATACCCAGAAAACCTGGATGTCCTAGTTGTTCTTAAACGCAGACATATTAAAGATAGCTTCAACCTTATCCTGAAAGGGCTGGATTCCTTCTTTCTAAAAAACGTGCTTAAGGAAATTTAGCTTCTTTTGGAAGAAGGTGCATTTTGTGGTTTAACTTAATGTTAAAGTCCCACAGGCGTTGAAAGACATCTTTCAAATGAGCGAGATGGTCGGCAAACGTTCAGAAATAACGGTTATATCATCAATATAATCAATCGCACATCTTAGCTGTAAGTCCTACAGAATGTGGTCGATTGCATGTTGGAAGGATGCCATTGCATTTCACAGACCTTGGGGTAGACGGGCAGGATGAAATAAACCTTTACTGCAAATGGGAGCACGTTTCTCCTGATCTTGAGGAGATAGATCCATTTAACAGTATCCGCAGGCTAAATCCTTGGCTGAGAAGAATATTAAGCCGGAGAGTTGTGCAATGGAATCATCAATGTGGATGATATAATAGCTGTCTTTATAAGTTAGGTTATTCAATTTGAGGTAGCCCATCACTACACAATGACCTCCATTCTTCTTTTAATCTGCAAGAGAGGAGAAGCCCAAGGGCTTTGGGATGTACTGATAACTCAGCATCAGTACATGATTGAGTCCAATTCTCATCTGCTGCTCTTTGACCTTCGTCTTATGGTAGGATTAGATCAAATAGAACTGGCATCACCAACATCGATGGTGTGGCTCCAACTATTCATGTGCCTGTAATCTGTGTCAGTAAAAAGAAAAATGTCTCAGTAGGTATCCAATAAAAATGAACTTTTTTAAGCTCATCTGGGGTTAGTTCATCTAAAATGGAAGTTAGGTAAAGTACAGACCAATTGGTTGAAGGGTAAGCCCATATTTAACATAGACCCAATAATGTGAACCCAGTCAATCTCCTCTAGGGGGATTAGCAGACTTTTCCCTACTTACTGAAGTTTCTTGATAAGGATGGGATTATTGGTAAGATTTCCCAATAGAAAAGTTAGAGGGTAGCTGATAAGTAGGTCTAGTATACCTGGCAACAGCTGAGGTTCTGATGAACTTACTACAGCAAAGCTAGTGTTGTGAATCAGTCAGGTTTGGATGATTTGTAGAATAATATTGTAGCAATCACCCGTCTCTTCACCAGCCTTGATTACTGTTTACTCTGAAGCATAAAAATGGGATTCCCACTGATGCGTCCACAGAACAAGGCAACTTTTTAGTGCTAAATCTGGACGTTGTGCAGAATAAAGGTGATTCAGAGGAAGGTTAATCAGCTAAGAAGGAGTATTCCTTTTTATTGGGATCTTTATTGTTAAAATGTAGAAAGATTTAATGACTGGATAAGGAGAGGTAGCCCTGTTTCATGTTGATTATACCGTCATACTCAAACATAAACTGAGTGCCAATAATCATGTCATAAGCAATATTGTCCAAAGCCACGGTGGGGCTGACAAGGTGAGCTTTCCTATCTGAATAAGCAAGGAGGAGTAGGCTTCAATAGCACAAGTGTTGTTGTGACCCGAGATTCCTCCTCTGCGTATACTACAGGTTGAAGCCAGCTTAATCTTTTTGATCAGCTTGGAAGAGATAACATTCATGGGGGATTCAGTGTCAAAATAGCCCTAACCCGGAACTTTTGAATAACAACATCTACCTTAGTTAGGGTCCCTCTAAAGTCAGGGGAGAGCTAATTCTTACTTTAGACGGAGAGTAGAGGCAAAATTTTTAGCTGTCTTGGGGTAGTTATTTTTTTTATCTAAAGAGTATGTATTTGGTGGTATTGTCAACCAGCAAAGCAGTAACCTAGTCCATATCACTAGCTGTATCAGTAACCTCAGGGCACTCCAGCACTTAATCAAGAAAGGTTTCTTTAGGGATCAGGGCTTTATCTACTCCTTCAGGTTTCAACCAATCTAGTATACCTACTTCAGCAGGGGCTTCTAGGACATAATAGCCGATGTCCTCATAACCTCCTTCAGACTTGTCATCAGAAGGGTTGTCCATGCACATTGGATGGATGCTGAGAGGGCAGTTGTATGTGGGCGCCTTAACTTTGACAGATTTGTTACGATTAGCGGCTTTGTTCATTGGAGGAGCAGTCAGTTCAACTTTAACGGCCTTGTCCTTGATCCCATTGTTGGCAGGTGAAAATTTCACCGTAGAGAGGGGTTAGGCTTAGGAGTAGCCTTTCGGGCCACAAGGAGAGGCCTCTCAGCGGAGTGCTTGGGGCGGAGAAGAGGCTCAATAGATGGCAAAAAATGAACTTTGCGGACAGGTGGTGGCAGGGAGCGCTGCCCCACTGACGGTAATGCAATTTGACTCACTATCTTTGAAACCTCAGGCTTGAAGGGCAGAGGGAGATCAGGTTTAAGCCTCACCGCAGGGGCTGATCTTGGAGTATTAACCAGAATAGGAGGGGCCATAAGGATCACTATGAACTTCTTTGGAGGGGCTATGGTTAAAAACCTCAATGGTCATTACTTATGGTTTGACACAATTCCTGAAGTAGCTTCAGCGATATAGATATCTGCAACCTCTATCAGAGCCTCATTGATATCACAGATGGTCTGAAGGTGGAGTTTAATGGAGGCAAGATGCCATACTATGGAAGGGTCAGAAGCTAAGTCAGTCAGAATGGCAGCAAGGGTAGCATAAAGAGTAGCATTTTTGAAAGCTAAGGCTGGGCTTCACCATAAAATTGTTCAACAAAATTGGCAAGCGATTCTCCCCTTTTCATGCTGAGGCATATAAAGCCCCGCCTCTTCCACTTTAAACTCTTCGTTGATCCAAATTTGTTAATAAGCAATTCATTTACTCCCACCCATCTATGGAGGGTATCCATTTGAGGAACCGTTACTCTTGGACTAGCAAGCTTAGGCAAGGGAGGATGTAACTTATTGTTTGATGCTCCATTGCCCCATCCATGTCAGATTCATATATATGCAGAAATGAAGAAATATTACCATCGCCAGTTTAATTTTTCTTTAAAAATGGTTTTAAAGGGGGCAAAATTATTGGAGGTGGGTAGAAACAGCAGGAGCAACTTCACGTGAAGCTAAGGAGGGGTGCTGTTCAGGCTTTTTAAGCCGTGACAGAGAGTTAGCCAGCTGTTGTTCCATGGCAGCTATTCATGGTTCATTTTATACTAGGAGGTTAAAAAGATCCTTCCATTAAACATTCTCATTTTATTAAGAAAGAATTGTGATGTACAGGCTGTCTCTGTAGTGAGCACCACATGTTGGAATTTTAGCAAGTTTTTACTCGCTGGTGCTGGGTGGGCTTAAGATTTCAACATTAAGCAGTTGCAGAATCGAACTCCCATCAAGGTCTCCCAATGATACTATGCTCCCCAACTGGATGCTGTGAAGTTCCGCTCAGACCACCAGCTCGCTGTAGCAGCAGCCACCATCAAGAGGTAACCTCTATCCGGGAAATGGAATAATCAACAGTTGCAGTGCTAGCCATGGAAATCCCGCCCCTCGTCCTTATGCCAAACACTCCCCAAACCACAAACTGACCCTTGAAATTGCCCACAGGCGCGCCAAGGAGGCCATCCAGAGAGTTGTTTTCACCTCGCAAGCCAACTCTTGGGCTACCCATGCCTTCGTGGCTTCTCTGTCCCAGCTCCCTGCCCTCCGCATTAAGGTGGAGGCCACCCTTGCCAAGTACATCGGAAACTTGCTGAAGTACAGCCTATACCATAAGCAGCAGCCGCTTGTTACCAGCCTCGCTCCCCATGTCGCTGTTCACCCCACCCATTTGCTCTCCTCCTTGGCTTGTGCTCTCACCAAAGAGGTGAATGAGTCTGAGGATGAGCCCCTCAATCCCCCCTCCCCTTCCACCATGGTAGGATGAGCGCCTCGGCGCTATCCCACCTGGTAGGTAGATGTCTTGATCATTATATTACACCCATTCTTTGAACAGTCGTTTTCTTTCAATCTGAGTTTTAAGTTAGTTTGTTCGGTTTTTGTTTTGTCACTTTATGCGCTTTGGTAATGTTCATCCCCTGGTCGGCGTGCCTCATAATAAGATTAAACATTAAGCAGTTGCCTGAGTATGAAAACTTGTGACTGCTAACTTACGCCTTGAGATAAATTTAAACTACAGATTTATATGAGCTTAATATTGAAAATGGTAATACTAACATCACTTAGGCTTTGTGAGACAGGCGATGTTTATTAGTTTTATGCCTCCTATTTGTTAACCTATCTCAAGATATTATGGGTTTCATGCTAAGCAGCGGAGTCTTAAGTTGACTAATTAAATTTGGCTTAGATTAAAAATATGAATATAACTTTTAGCAGGACATAATCAAGGGTGAGAATTTTAGTAGAATCCTGCCAGTCAGCGATTTTGTACATATAGTTTGTTTGGCCATTTACCTAAGCTCCTAAGGGGCGATTGACTAGAGAAGTACATGCATCCCCTAAAACCCCCTTCAAGTCAATAAGAGGTGTGCGTTTCTCTTAGGAATTAGCACTGCATTCACGCTAGTACTTGGGGGGACTTGGGAGCCTGCGGCCCCTATTACACTGAGGGATGTTGTAGCCTTGATTTATTCGAGGTACGCTGACCAGGGGACGGACAGTACCGATCACAACACTCTAAACGGCAAAACAAACTACTAACCAGGTGGGAAGCAGAAACCGCTAACCCACCATGGCAGAGGGTGAGGAGGGGTCGGGGGGTTGGTCTTCAGAAAGACCCGCCTCGATCAAAGGGTGTTGGTTACAGTACCAGATCAGAGCAGAGAGCCAGGGCGTTGGGGCATCTGCATAGTGGGGGCTGAGGTCAGCGTAGTAGGAGTTTTCCACTTCTGCATCAAGATAATGATGGGAAAGTGTTTCAACAAAAGCTGCGAGGAGAACTTCAGCATCTTTGCGGGCTTCAGAAAGTTGGGTGAAAAGGGAGATACTGTGGCGGGTGATTTTTGCTGAGGGGTTGAATGAAGCAAGCGTTGCGACATTCATAACAGCGATTTCAGCATCATCAAATAGTTTTGAGATGTCACTGCAGGGAGATTCAGGGAAGTCGGGGAGGAAGAAGATGGTGGGCAGGCCATGCTGGAGCTGAGCCACTGACTGGGCCACCGCGTTGCGTAGTTTTGGGCAATGAGGAGAGGCCACTGCAGCTAAGGCGAGCTGGTGGTCACTTTGGAAGGGGGCTGTATTGGGTAGAGGAGCAAAATGGCGAGGGGTAGGGGTTTCATCAAAGTCAGGAAGGAAATTTCTGCTCGACCATAATCGCCATGGCAGAGAGGTTGACCTGTATGCTTACTAATGAGGATATTACCTGATTCTTCAGTTTCAGCCAATAGATCCCATGGATTTTGGTTCACTGGAATAGTGGCGCTTAAATTTGAGTGGGTAGGATTGGGCGAATGGGCAGCTGCTTGGGTGCGAATGTTGGTCCAAGCATTGCTCTGATTGGCTGGCGTAGATTTAGGTGGGAGAGTGAGGATGGAGGTACTGGGTGGGGCTGATTTTCCATGTGGGCCCACTGAACAAGATTGGAGGGTGGGAGGGGGCAGCAAAGCGCCCCATACTGAACTTCCAGAGGGGGGCTCAGAAGCTGTATCAGCGGATTTGGCCTTAGGGCACGCTCTTTTTGCATGGTCGAGGCCAAAGCAGAGGGAACAAATCTGCCTACCATTATCAACCTGAGCCCAAAAGAAATGATCAGGCGGTGCAGCCACACTAGCGCGGGGTGGGATTTGTTGGGCTATGGTAGGGTGGTGTAGTATGATGGTGGCTGTTGCATGGGGAGCAGCAAGGCTTTCTGTACCAGATGCAATGGCAAAGATGAGGTTGGGCTGAGTGCCATAAGCCATGAGCCCCGCGACCAACTGGTCATACAAAACCTGGGGTGGAAGGTGGGATGGGAGAAATGCAAAGGATACCACTAGCGTGGTGTCTGAAGGGAGGCGAGTACGGGTTGTGGGAATGGGGTTTTTTTTATAAATTAGAGGAGTTTGTGCTGCCGCTTCAGCATCCTCCTCAGATTGGAACCCAATGTCAAATTAGCCCTTAAAAGGGCGGAAGTCTGTAAAGCCAGCTGGCGCAAAGGGTGTAGTGGCTAGGTCAATAATTGCCTTATTGGCATATGGGAACAAACGCCCATAGTCCACTCTGAGGCAATAGCGAATAGCAGAGCGAGGGAGGGCGAGAGGATGGGGGAGAGAAGGGTGGACGCGCGCCAGGTGGAGCGCTAGGTCTCGTGGGGGGACAAAACGGTTGAAAGCAGTGGGCGGGCTGTTTGAACCCGTCTGAACGCGCTTGCCTGCAGGGCGGAAAACGCTAGGTGGGGGTGCACTGCTGCCCCACACTGGAGTGGCAGGCGGCAGAGCCAAGGACATCAAAGAATAGGTTTGGGCAGATAGCTGTGGATAAATAAACTTAAATTTAAAATCGCTCAAAAGTGACTTTGAGCGGTTAAAGAATTGGGGATGTTGTAGCCTTGTGGGGTCTATATGAGGTATTCAGCTGTTTATTGGGAGTTATTGCATTACTCCAAGTGGCAGGATTCCATCATGAACTGGATAAGCCTTTTCAAATTAATAATATTAGGGCTATTATTCACAAGACTTTTCTTACTTACAAGTCAAACAACTAATTGTCTGACACCACCCTTGAGTTGGTATGGCGGATAAAGGGTGTGTGCAGGGAAGTGGCAGCAGCTAGGGCTCTCTGCCAGTAAAGAATTGACAATGACTCTCCCCATTAAAAGACCTCAGGAAGTTTGAGCTCTGATGAATTAGGTACATTGGGCTCTGCTAAGAGGAAATCAATGAAATTGGTTTCAGGTGTGGGAATATCCATATGCTGTGACTCATCATCACCAGTAGTCAAGAGCACATCCCTGACAGGTATGGGCGCACCAAACCCTTTCCAACTAAGTGGGACCAGCCTTATGTGGCCTAGCCATGGGTGCCCCCAGTCACCCACTAGATGAAGTGATGCCATTTCACCAAATGAAATCGTGGCAGAAGGGGAAATTTGGTGGCAAATTTTGAGCGTGAGTCAGCCAGCCAGGTTAGGATCAGTCCGGTGTCCAAATTTGGAATGCCACTTTGACATAATTGAAATCACAAATTATCTCTTAAGTAAATGTCATAGCACAGGTCCTCATTTTTGGTTGGTGAGCATATAAGATGGTGGATCCCACCAAGCTCTGCTGTCACTCCATTTTCTCTCCCTTCCTGTCATTTAGTTCAATAAATTTTTTATTGTTTTTAAGAATTTTATTAAACTAAATGACAGGAAGGGAGAAAAATGGAGTGTCAGCAGAACTTGGTGGGATATTCCACCCTATAATATCACCAACTAAGAATGAGTACCCAAGAGATAACATTAAAATAGGAATAATTATGTGATTTCAATTATGCAAAAGTGGCATTCAAAAATTTGGACATCAGACTGATCCTAACATGGCTGGCTGACTCACGCTCAAAATTTGCCACCAAATTTCCCCTTCTGCCACGATTTCATTTGTGGAATGGAATCACTTCATTTAGTGGGTGATTGGGGCACCCATGTCTAGGCCACATAAGGCTGATCCCACTGAGTTGGAAAGGGTTTGGTGCGCCCATACCTGTCAGGGATGTGCTCTTGACTACTGGTGATGATGAGTCACAGCAGATGGATAAACCAATACTAATACCAATATCTTTGATTTCCTCTTAGCAGAACCCCATTCACCTAATTCAGCGAAGCTCAAACTTCCTCAGGCCTTTCAAGGGGAATAGTCATTATCAACCCCCTGCTGGTAGAGAGCTTTAGCTGCCGCCTTTCCCCCTCACACATCCTGAATCTGATGTACCACCTCATGGGTGGTTAGATATAGGGGAAAATGGTGCGAACTTTAGTAAATATGCTGTCACTCACCTCTCATCTACCATATAGACTAAATCGCCCAAGGTGATGAGAGGGATAGCTGATGGCCCTGACACTTTCTTTGTTTGAAATGGAATAGCTCGCAATTTAGCTGCAGGAGTTGCTCCCCAAGACTTACAGAGGCCGTTCTTTGTGTATTTGAAGTTCTTGAAAAAGCGTTTAACAAGAAAAGCTATTTCCATGAATTTTGGCTTTGATAAGGATGAAACGATTGCCAACTTTTCAGTCTGATTTTATCAAGCACAGATGTTAGCATTTTAGATGATAAGCGAGTTGAAATTCCTACTCCCAAATTGAGCCTCAGTAGGTCAACTCTTGAGTCAGTGTAAATGGAACCTAACCCTGAAGGCACCAAAATAAGATTTAATCAGGAAGCAACATGCGCATGAGTAATAATTGAGAGCCTTTAGGAATCCCATCCCCACTAACCAAACCTCAAGAGGCGAGGTTTCACCCCTGTAGTCACGAGGATAACTCAGAAAAATATGGGGTGCTGACCAGGCAGTCGATCTGGAAGGCAGTGAAAGATCCTGATTATATAGGGCCACAAGGGTCCCCAAGGCATCATGTTCTCACACGCCCTATGAATATTGAAGATTTTTAACTCAATAAAGTGACATATATGCCCCATCTTTTGTTTTTGACCTTTCACTTTTTTACAGCTTTGAGCCTATTTTTAAACTTTAGTGTCAATCAAGAGAACTGTTATGTTGAGAAATGTGGTGATTAATACAGGGGGCTCTGAGCTGTCCAAGTGAAAATGTCTATAACGAACAATGGAGATTAATAGAAGACTAAACAACCTGCTGATTGGTCAAGAATAATAACGTGAAAGATTACCACCACCAGATAAGAAGTACCACCCATTATGCCCAAAAGCTTAGAGAAGTCAGGATATGTTTGAGTTTAATTTACATTATATAGATGGTGATCAGTACCAACTTCACTATGAGAACCTTAAAAGATTATCCAATATTTATTAAATGGCATCTATTTTGTGGGAGGTTTCTCTAGTCACTCTTATGCTTCTTTGGTGCCTTCTACTATGCAGGATCTAAATACCTCAGCCCAACTCCCTGTGGGAGAATTGACCTTGGGTATGAGTGATATCTCCATAATTTCTTCCATCTTGCTATCAGTCACCTCAAGTAGTTGGGTTACACCATCACAAAGTCTTCTCACAACTAGGGCTACAAAAACCTTACAATACTACATTGCTAACTTCTATAACGTGGCATCCTCTTTTATCCATAGTAATTGAGAAGCTTTTTTGATAACTGACGATTAATCAATGAGGCCTGAAATCAACACACAGTGTTGGATAGCAGAATTTTAAGCTACCTAGAGGACCAGATTTGTTGAAATGTACAACTCCTTGAGTCTGTCTAGATCAACGCCTCAACCAAGTTGAGGCGCTGGTGCAGACTCTTAAGCAGACTATCATGAGCAGGCCTCAAGTGACTTCGCCCCTGGAAATGAATGGCTGAGGGTCCCCATGGGACTCAAGGGCCCTCTGGTCTCTCAGTTCCTGCTTCTGGTGAAATTTTAACTCCTGTAAAAGGACTTTTTGACAGCTTGCAACCTTATGGGATCAAATCCATAATGTGACCTAAGGGTGTAAGCTCTAGGTGGACAGAGTTCCTCTCGACACTAGGCTTTTAATTGATGCCTTGTCACATTAAATGGATAATTTTAGACCTTCACAAAGCTTACCAATAGTCAAATTTCCCAACTTGAGCAAACCTTCCAAGGGTATGACACCCGCTGAACACCCTAGAAAGCCAGCTTCTTCTCAAGGTGATGACATCCAAGCATCTAAAACCCAGGTTGCTCACAATCCTTCATTTCATCCCTAAACCAAAAAGGGGATAATATCCTAGAGGATCCTGAGGGTCAAAGATGACAGTTGGATCAGCAGAATACTCACAATTATATGGAAACTGAAGTTTCTGAGCTTGCACCAAATCCTGGTGTCAATACCTTTCTACGCTCTTGTAACTAATTTTGACCTAATTTAAGGAGAAGTTCACCTCTAGCCAAAAAAATATTGCCTCTTTTCTGTATGCATATGAAATTTTCACAGAAGAAATCATCCACTGGCATAAAGTGAAGCGTACCCATTCTGGCCTTAATAGCACTGCCTGGATATTATGACTCTTCATTTAAAGTAATGCCACATATGGGAACAGGTCCATACCGCCTTTGTCCAGAAATTTAGCAGCAACTAAACCCTGTCCAATCAAAAAAGCGTTCATGAGTATTTGCCTGACCAATGAAGAGCCCTGTGGAGTTCACCAGCTTTTTCTACGCCTAAGAGCAGCCCTTAGTAACCACAAACTGCATTTCCTTAGACAACGCAATACCCACTAGTATCTCCGCGTTGGGGTCTTCCTGAGGTTCAGATGCACATGATGGCAGGAAAAGAATTCTCATTGCATTTGGGAAATTAAAGACGCACTTAACAATATACTCTCATCAATCATACATCCTAAGGCCACGACTCTGTCTCCTTTAACTGTCCCAGGTCCATATTGTTAAAAACAGAAGAATCCTTGACCCTTATGCACTTACTAAAATGGCTTCTATCACAGCGCTAAGACATGCTGGAAAAGTCTTGCTGAGGAGTTTGGAAAAGGGCCGTCGTCATGAAGGACGTGGCACTCCATGCTGACATCCCTAACTCACCTCAGGAATTATCCATGAACTTTAACAATCCTGGAGCTATCATATCTGAAGAAGAAGTTTTGATACCATAAGTAATAAAGAACTTGATACTTCATAATCTTCTTCTGATGAGTTAACTATGTATCTCAGTGTTTGAATTTCCAGATGATGAATTTAGATGTTCTGATACTGGTAAATTAGCCAGGAATGATCCAAAATATAATTTATTAGTTTTAATGATTTTTGGCTTCCAAGTAAGGGAGCTCCAAGTTAATATTTATGATAAATTTGAAGATTGAGATTACCTTAATTTTTCAGGGATAATCCTCAATAGTTTACCAGCTTAAGGGCAGGATTACCTTGCCTGGGAAAAAAAGATAAAGGAAGTTCGACCAATAAATGCCAAAGCTGCAGGTCAATAAATCCAAAGCTATTCCCCTGAGCAAAGTCTGAAAGTTCTAATAGGAGGGCAATAGAGTGCCAGAATACTATCTATGTATGATATTATTTCCCCAATAAAATATCTTGTTTTTGGATGTACTAGAATTTACTGTAATTTGCTTTAATTATTGTAGGACGTAAAGTGCTTAAATAATAAATAAACAATGGACAAGTGTTAATTGACCCTTATCAGCTCAAATTTGTGCTTCTTGTCATCATATATGGAAGTTGTATTCGTTAAGAAATAAACCCTCGTGAACCAGTGCAGTGACCACTTGTCAACAAGTGGGGCTCACTAATGATGGGTTTTGGGCTGACGTTATCCATAAGTTATTAAGTTGAGAATGAGTAGAGACTGTTTAGCAAAAAGGGGAGTGACCAAGTTGAGGCGAAGCATGTAGAGCTCCTTAAGTTGCGGTTCCAAAAATCATGGGAATTGAATCTGTAATGAAGATGTTTTAGTCTATCCACTATCTCATAAAGCAGCATAAAAACGTTAAGAAAGAAGTCGCAAAGCTACACCTGTTAGTCAGTGACATGAAAAACTCATAACTAAGTTGAGATTAGGGAATTTGGACTAGATATCAGGACTTAGAATTTAAGCTTTAGATTCCATATCTCAGAAGCAAGGAGAAGAATTCACAGGCTGAGCTTCCATGATAGAGGGTATTATGATGAAGTAGGGTTTAGTCATTATTGAGGTAAAAGATAAAGTCATGATGTTAGTAAAAACCATAGAAAGTAATAGTGAACAACTCCGCCAGCTTACCAAGGAAATAGAGAAACTACGGTAGAAGTACCTAAACAAAGACATGGAAATCAGGCCACAAATAAGTGGGGAAAACCATCGCCAATCATTCGTCTAATTTTGAAGGGGACATGGGCTGTGGTCACAGAGATTCCAAAAGCAGATATGTTTTTCTCAAAAAGTTCCTCATTTGGGGATGACTGTTCCACTGATTATAGTTGCAAATTTCTATGAAATATCAAAAAGCCCTGGCAGCTTACCCCATATGATGCTCTTCCTCTTCTGTGCAAACCATTAGCTGATAGCCAAAAATTGGCAGCAATCACTCTGAGACCATGAATTTTCAGGCAACTCCAAAACTGCCAGAGTTTTAAAGAAACAAATCATGGCATTTTTCAAGTTGTTTGAGATGGCCAAGGTGGGGTGCGTGAATCTCCAGAAGGTAATTGCTATAGTCAACTGCCTTGATATGGTGAGCCTGAATATCATTATGCCCCATTTAGCCACCAGCAAACGGACTTATGAAGAAGCCAAGGTTGCAATCATAGGGGAGTTTTCCAGTCCAGAACACATTTAAAACTAGAAACAGGAGTCTCTCAGCATCCAGTTCTGAAGAGATGAGTCTATCAAAGCCTTTGACAATCACTTCTTTCAAGAAGCACATATACTTACTGGTGTGGGAGAGTTGGCTGAATTAAATGCACAGAATGCCATGAAGTCAGCGCTGTGAGGACAAAAAGAGCTAATTTGGGCTATGATTCCCATTCTGACCAGGGACATGAAAACGGCTTAAAAGGTCAAACCTTTGCGAGTTTGTGGGGCCATCTTTGCTTTGACACAAAGCTTTTGCAACACCAACACTGTTCTTATGGGTTATGAGGGGAAATCCACCAAAAAAATGAGTGGGGGCTAACCTTAAAGGTCAATATAGTTTATCCATAAATTTCTGTAAAATCAATTTGAAAAATCAGGTCATCTGCTATAAATGTGGAATATATGGCCATGTCTTGCAGTTCTGCTGCACTAAACCTGACAAAGCTAACGTAATTGTCCCTGTCAATGAACAACTAAACCTGCTTGGGAAATATCAGGTGGAGTAAATGTGGAACAGTCTACCTCCTCCTTTACTCATGTACCCCATGAATGATTTTTTGCAGTTACTCTCTCGCAAGAAAGGGCCACCAAGCCTGAAATGGTTGCAAAAGTGGCACAACCCTATCCAAATAAGCTGCAAGCCCCAAAGGTGCACATTGAAGACAATAGTCCTTTGAACAATGTTAAAATTTTGATCCTCATGTCTATCATCAAGGAAAGATTCCCCAAAGTAGCCAAACAGCTTTTGCAATCCTTTAATTAAGCAAGTGATGTCACCTTTTATTGAATATAAAATAATTCTTATACCTCTAATTTATACTTTTTAAATTACAATCACCTGAAAAGTTAACCTTATAGAATCAAAACGAACAATGGTGGTAAAGTTCACTGAGAGCTCTTCTTATACGTCAGAATTCACCAAGACAAACCTCAAAGCGCAGAACCCTCAGTTGCCAACTTGTGTGTCAACCCATACTACCCACTCCCTAACTGCAGCTGCAAAAGCAGATGAAAACCCAAATTTATCAACACATGGCACAATATCAAATGATACTGACATTGTACTGCCTACCTCAATCAACTTTGCTTTGAGTGAGGGTAAACAAATTGGTGCGCCCCACCCTGTAAGAGAATTTAATGATGTAACTAAGGTAGCAGGAGCTATTGTCAGACATTCTCCTTCTCAACTTATGAAAAAGAATGTTGAAAGTATGAGTGCTCCCAATTCTGCTACCATGTTTGGCCCATCTCCTGCCTGATCTTTGAATAATATTGTGGTTATCAAAGATATGAGAACCAATGGCGAAAAGACCTCGGCGAATTCTTGGTGGATCCTAACTATCAAAAAATATGGTTTGTAACCAAAATTGGCTTAATAAGGTAATAACTAATAATAGGATTGTTCCGACTTCTCAGCTGAATTCAAGGTGTTTGTTACCACATGGGTCTGATCACCTCTAAGGTGAGAAGATTTTACTCTATGATGATAGGGTGCAAATTAACAAATCATTACCACATGAGTCTGACCACCTCAGAGGTGAGAAGATTTTACTCGCTGGTGATTGGATACAATTTATCAAATTGTTAACACACAGGTTGGTTTTGCCTCAAAATATTTATCTTCAATCTGATAGGCTGAAAGCTTATATTTTTTAATTTGGATGACTCAGCTTTGTAATACTATAGCCCCAAATACCCATGGTCCTGGGATTTAAACTAGTTTAAATAGGAAATACTAGTATCAAAAAAAGGACCTTACTTGGTTTTTCCCCGCTTAAACAATAAAAATATAAAAACTTTAACAAAGCATTATTTATTACTTTTATTTAAAAAAGTAAATTTCTCACTTTAACAGAATTTTGTGGCATCCATCAGTGGATCCCACAAACTGGTGCTCACTACAGGGTTCACCCTGAATACTTCAATAAGTACTAAAGCAATGGAGAGTGTCGCCCGTTGGGTGTGAAATGGGGAAGGGACTGAAGACAATGATCGAATGGACAGCCCTACCGCTATGATGTTTGGAGAAGAACAATTTGAACGCATATTAATACCTGAGTCTCATTGCATCACCTGGCCAGCTACTGAAGCCGTGAGAGACCTTACTCATGGTATCCTTAACCCTGGTGACATTGCATCTCACGAATGAGCGTCATTGTTAGAGGAACGCCACTTGTTTCTATATGAGACTAGTGTCCTCCCAGTGACCTATGGTCAGCTTACAAATTTGACTACCTACATATGCAAGTTTGCTCACCCTGCCTTAGTACACATGATGCATCTCTTAGCCAGACATCAAAAAGAGTTACATCGACACCTAGATGCTCATGCAGCTCTGAATTTAGCCTATGATAAGTTGTACCAACTGACCTCCAAACACCTTGGAGCATTTAGATCTAGTGTTGAAGCTAATTGTAACTTCATCATACAGCTGCATGACCAACTTACTACTATGGACACTGGGATTATAAAGTATGTCGAGGAGGTTATGAAGATATTCCATGATGAACTGAATGCTTTCACCGCTAGCACCCGCTCATTGTTGGAGGAGTTTGCCAATGAACTTGAGAAACATAATGAGCAAACGCACAGGGACCTCTCAGCCCCCAACTCCATCTATCAAGAGGACTATGAACATCGTGTAGCTGTGGTGGAGCGACAGTTAATTCAGGCCTTTTCACGTGTTGATGAGCTTGAACGCCATCTGTTGCTTGAACTATCCAGCACCATCACCACCCTTGCGGCCAAGGTTGTTCAGCTAGAAAAGGAGCTCACTCTTAAAGCTTCGTTTGAAAATACCAAATATTTGGCACGACGACTGACTGAATGTGAAACCAAAGCAAAAGTGGTAAAAGCTTCGCTGGAAAGCCCTGTGCTGTTGAAGGAAGTATTTAGTCAATTAACACAGGTCGAGCAGAAGTATGAGCAGATCAAGGATGGAGTACAAGGCCCAAGCTCACACCCTCATGACGATGAAGGGTGTAAACAAATGAAAGAAGAGCTGAAGAACCGCGTGGAAGCCGTGGAAACTGCTCAATTAAACCTAAGCTCGCTGGTGTCACAACTCCATTTTCAAGTCAATGCAATGGAGAGCCGAGTGGAAGATCTTGAAACTCATAAATTAGGGATCAAAGCTCGACTGAGACTATGTGAATCTGGGCCCCTAGAAGCCCTCACCAAAATGGAAACCTGGCTTGAAGCCATGCATGATCAGTTCAATCGCCTTTCATGTACCTTTGACCAGTTAAACTACCGCTCTGAAACCCCAGAAACAGAAGCTCCAGCTGTTCATACCCTTACCAGGGGTGATTTTAGTTCATTCAAACTGACGTTCAAAGAAAAGTTTATCCCGGGTGAAGGCAGCATTGCTTCATTTTTATATGTCTATGAAGCAGCTATGGAAGGGGCAACGGATCATCAGAAGGCCAAACATATACTTTCCTGTTTGGGCTGCATGGCACAGGAGGTGATGGTCCCACACATGGATGCTCTTAGCACTTGGTCCGAGGTTAAAGAGGCCCTCATAAACACGTTCAGTTCAAAACAGGCTTTAAGTATGAAAAAGCAAGCTTTTATGTGTATGAGTATCTGAAAAGGAGAGTCAGTGGTCACCTTTGCGGAATGATTATATATGGAAGCACAGACGTTGTTAACTTCAAAGATGTTGACTTTGGATGATGCTGTAGCCGCCGTTTAGACTGGAGTGGCTTCTTACCCTCCGCTAGCAATGCATATCACCTCAGTTAAACGCTATTTCCATACCATTCAAGACATCAAGGAGGCGTTAATAGATGTTGCTGATTTCATAAGCCCAAAGTTCCACGTGGAGCAGTATCTCGTCCTCGCGTTTTATTCATTGAGGATTCAAAGCCTAAGCCTTGAGCCCTAGCTATTGAAGACAAGAAGAATCCCTTTCAGATAATGGGCCCTGAAGAGCAAAACACCAAAGCAAAACGTCCTGAACGCCCTCAGTGCGAATACTGCTACAAGTTTGGACACAAGGAGGCTGTGTGCTGGAAAAGAAAGCTAATGCCGAGGAACAGGAGAAGGGAAAAGCAATGTCAGCGTAGGGAAAGGCACACTTATTTCTGACAAATCTCATATGCCTGACTCATTTAAACAACTTATGCCTTTACCTCGCGTTACTAATACCCCTGGTGATGATTCTGAGGGGGGTACAGATGAGGTCGGCTATTTTGTTGTAGGAGTAGCTGCTGAAGTGGAAGTCCCCGATCACTTGAATGCTGGAGGAGTAGATGAAGCCATCATACCTGAAGAGACGTGTCTCTGTCAAGTTGTAGGGGAATCGGCCATTATCAATACTACCAGTGACGTGGATGAGGTGTTGTCTAACCTTATTCGCCCTCTCCAGCATGGCCATACCATGCAGTCCATCCAGGAAAATTACCCCGAGACCGCGTGCAAATTAACCTCCACTTTCCATCTTAAGGAGGTCTTAGCGCTATTGCCCACTTTTGGGGGGATACTTATGAAGGTCAAAGTGGTTATCCAAAAAGTTTGGGTGATGGCTATCCTAGATACAGGCTCTCTGGTGAACGTAATCTCTTCCATGTTGATGAAAAAGATCAAACTTGCACCTGATTTAGAATATAACCAAGACTTTGGAACCGCTGGTCCCAACAACACCCGCACACTGGGTGCTTACTTGTCCCTTCCCATTTGTATTGGGAAGCTTATTCTATTGACCCCCGCAGTGGCTTTGGATAATAATGCTTACAATATGCTTATAGGTACTCAGTTTATGGTTGAATATGAAGGCATTATCAATATGAAGCAAGGGTTCTTGTCATTGCTCAATTATGAAGTCCCCTTAGTTCTAGCCAATAAAGAACCCAGAAAGAAGGAATAATCTTGCATGGTTGAGTACCCACTTTTCACTTTACCTATACATTATACCACCTCTGGGAGAAATACAAAAAATTGCCTGATTCTGTGGATGCTACCGAGGTATTCTGTTTTATGCGGCCGATGAAGTAGTGATTAAGCCTGGTGAACAACGGGTAGTAGACACGAAAATCACTCTTAAAATCCCTCGCCACTGTAAGTACCTTGCAAAACGTCCATATTTCAGATGAGCTGACCTCAGATGAGTTAGAAAAAGTGCATACTCTTCTGGATGAGTATAGTGATATATTCTAGAAGTTGGACAATTATTATGGCCACATGAAGGGCTGGTGCCATTCCATTGATGTGGGTGATGCCCATCCCATTAGGTCAAAACCTTATCGCAAGTCAAAGGTGGAGGAACAACAAATGAGGACAGAACTCATGCAGTTATTAGACGCGGGGTTATTAGTTCCTTCGCAAAGCCCTTGGTCCTCCCCTCTTTTGCTAATTAAGAAGAAAAATGGAGGTCATCAGATAGTTATGGACTATCGCAGGTTAAACAATCTTACAAAAAAGGATAGCTATCCTATCCCACGCATTGACAATGCCCTGGCCCAGCTTTCAGGCTCAAACTTTTTCTCTGCCATGGACTTGGCCAGTGGTTATTGGCAAATGGATCTATCTCCTCAAGATCAAGAGAAATGCGCGTTGATATGCAGTGAAGGTCTTTTCCAACCCACGCGATTACCTCAAGGGTTGTGCAACGCACCTGCCTCTTTCCAGCGTGCGATGGATCACATTTTGCAGGATCTTAAGTTAACCTGCGTTATCATCTACCTTGATGACATTACCGTATTCTTGAAGTCCTTTAATGAACACCTTGACCATTTGAAGGAGGTATTCCAACGCTTACGACGCTCAACTATCAAATTAAAACCTTCAAAGTGTACTTTTTTCCAAAAGAAATTAAACTTCCTCAGACATACCATTTCTCAAGAGGGTATCCAACCCATACAAGATAAGGTGGAAGCGATTGCCAGAATGCCACCCCCCAAAAACCTACGGGATATACAGGTATTTTTAGGGATGATGGGGTATTACCATCAGTTTATCCCTAAGTTTGCCCAGCTCAGCGAGCCCCTTGTTCAGTTACTAAAAAAGAATATCCCTTTTCAATGGGGCACTGAACAGAAGGCTGCCTATGAAACAATGAAGTTGCTGCTACAAAAATGGCCTATCCTAAGGCATCCAGATTATGGAAAATCGTTTATCTTGTTTACAGATGCTTCAGACTATGCCGTTGGGGCCATCCTAGCCCAATTAGATGAAAAAGGGGTAGATCATCCTGTCTCATACTTTAGTAAGATGCTATCAAAGGCAGAATGCAACTATAGTGTTACCAAGAAGGAGTGTCTTGCCATTCTACTAGCAGTGAAGCATTACCGCCCTTTCTTGTATGGGACCTCTTTCACTGTGATTACGGACCACGCATCTTTAAAATGGTTGCAAAACATGAAGGACCCTACGGGGTGGTTAGCTCGCTGGGCTCTAAAGCTCCAGCATTATGATATGAAGATTGAACACCGCGCTGGAACCCGCCACATGAATGTTGATGGGTTAACTCGGCTGCCCATCCTCCACTTAGATAACAGTGAAGCGGAGCGGCTGTATGATCTTTTAATGACCCCAAACGACTGGGAAGATGAGGATGAGCCTGTACAGAGGATGTTGGCCTGGCACTCCCATAACACTAAAGTAGAAAGCGGAAAGTTTTACAAGCAAGTGGGGGTGAAGTGGTTGCCTTACCTACAACCCTTGGAACGTGTACCTGTTATCCTGGAAGCTCATTTAACTTTAGGCCATGGAGGAGTAAAGAAAACCTACAAGTGGATAAAGGATTGATATTTTTGGGAGGGAATCATGGAAGCCATCATCAAAGTCTTGGATGCTTGCCTTACATGTAAGAAGCAGTCTCAGCTCAAAACTAGATATCAATATCAGCTGACTACCCCGCAACAGCTGTTCCATACCATGAGCTTGGACGTAGTAGGGCTGCTTCCTCAAACCACAGGTGGAAACAGATATATTTTGGTAGTCATTGACCACTTCACGAAGTGGGTTGAAGCTGTGGCGCTGCTGGATCAAAATGCTAAGGCCACTGCCACCTTTCTTCATCAAAATATTTTCACTTGACATAGGTGCCCTCAAGTACTACTCTGTGATAACGGGAAAAATTTTACATCCAGAGTAGTCAAAATCTTAGCTGCTTCCATGGGAGCCCAGCAACTATTCTCAGCTCCATATAACCCATTAACCAATGGTACAGTGGAGCGAGAAAATGGTACTTTGGTTTCTATCTTACGGAAAATGGCTTCGTCTGATCCCCTTCATTGGGATCATTATCTCCCTAGTGCTCTTATGGCTTACCAAATTAGCTATCATCAGATTTTAAAGATGTCTCCTTTCCAAGTTTTGTATGGCAGGGAACCGGGCATACCTGCTCTTCTAGCTAAGGATGTCTTCTCTAAAGGAGAGGAGCCTGAGAAAGCCATGTGAAGGTTAGCTAACAGCATCATTAATCTTCAATCAGAGACTATGACCAACCTAGCTAAAATGGTTACTAAAGAAGGCCAAGCTGCCAATGAGCTCTGAGCTCCTTTACCTTCTTTCCAAGTGTCAGATATGGTTTTATATTATCACAATTGCATAACTCCAGGTGGTGGCAAACTTGGATTAATCTGGGAGGGGCCATTTACTATCACGTATAAGAGAGAAAATGAGTATTCTATAAAGTCTTTGGCTACCATAATCATCATAAAATGGGTATATGTCCACTTCCTACGACCCCTACACTCCTCCCAACATTCTTGAGGGGGGCAATGTTGGACATTCTCCTTCTCAACTTTTGATTAATAATGTTGGAGGTATGAGTGCTCCCAAATATGCTACCATAATTGGCTCATCTCCTTCCCAATCTTCAAATAATATTTGTTATTAATAATATAAGAACCAACTGGTGAAAAGACCTTGGCGGATTTTTGGTGGAATCCTAACTATCAGAAATGTGGTTTATAACCAATATTGGCTTAATTAGGTAATAATTAATAATAGTATTGCTCTGACTTCTTGGCCAAATTTGAGGTGTTTGTTACCACATGGGTTTAATCACCTCCGAGGTGAGAAGATTTTACTCAACAATGATAGGGTGCAAATTAACAAATCATTACCACATGAGTCTAAACACCTCTGAGGTGAGAAGATTTTACTCGTTGGTGATTGGATACAATTTATCAAATCGTTACCACATGGGTCAGTTTTGCCTCAAAATATTTATCTTTGATCTGATAGGCTGAAAGCTTATATTTCCTAATTTGGATGACTCATTTTTGTAATACTTTAGCTCCAAATACCCATGGTCCTGGGATTTAAACTAGTTTAAATAGAAAATACTAGTATCAAAAAAAGGACCTTTCTTGATTTTGTCCCGCATAAACAATAAAAAACATAAAAACTCTAACATAGCATTATTTATTACTTTTCTTAAAAAGGTAAATTTCTCATTTTAACAAAAAATTTATTGCATCCGTCGGTGGATCCCACAGCTATCACCACTCTTAATACCACACAGGGGGTTCAGGCGGCTTTTCCAACCACTACCCCTTTGGAAATCAACCAAGACGGCCAAACTGAATTGACAGTAATTGTTGGATCATTTGGCCGTTATTTACACACTTTGGAAAGCAACTAACGTGCTCAAACTGAATTGATGGTAAGTGTCAAATCAGATGTCTGTCATTTTCACTCTTTGGAAGGAAACCAACACACCCAAACTGAATCAGCATTGAGTGTCAGATCAGTTCATAGTAATTTTCATCAAAATAAAAATCAAACTCAAGTTTCAGTTAAAACTAGCCAAATAGCCAATCAGACTGCGGAAAAAGCCTAGACAGCATCTGCTGATGGTTGGAGGAAGGGTGGAGGAAAAGATTGGTAGTGAAGATGAACCTGAATTCATCAATCAATTAGCAGGAAGTAATTCCAAAACAGGTAAGTCTAACCAACCTGGGAAATGTTCAGTATTAACTAGGAAAGCCCATCAGGTGTCAGCGCGTAAGCCAAAAGGGATATCAGCGCCTTAATCTGGGGTCCCGCCCCATGGGTAATTAGCCAAATTAAATTTAAATTTAAGTTGTAATATAAACAAAAGAAAGTGAGTTAAGGATGCATCCTGAGTTTGAAAAAAAGATAGTGCCTGCACCACCCACCATTGACCCTCGTGTAGCTGCTTTTGTGGCTGAATTGAGGAAGAAATAGGCAGAAACTCGCTCACAACGTGCACTCCCTAGGTCCACTATGGCTCATGCAGTTAGAGTATAAAACTGGATAACAAAGTCGAGTTCTATACAATAGATTATTTTACCTATTTTGAAGCAGTAAGCAAGAGCCTTTCCATTTGATACCACGATTCATGAAGTAGTGGAAAGCCACTAAATTAATGTATGGTCTACAACTGCATCGGATGCAGATGGACAGCTTCTACAAAATAGATATTTCACATGGATCTATAAGTATCTCTAGAATGAGACCTAACTTGGAGAAAATTTCTTGGGTACCTTTCTATAATCTCCCAACTACAGTGAACCCAGAATCCCTAAAGCTTGCCCTGCATTGGAGTTTGATGAAATTTGGGTCAGTTCTAACAGTAGACCTTTGTGCACCAGCCTACTATGCCCCAACCCAACCGGCTCATATTACTAGAGCATCATTTATCCCCAAACTATGTTGGCCCATAACATGGAGGTTATTCCACGTGTGGCATAATTATATCAAGTTCAGAAACCTTTCTTGTTGATCCTGACCATGCGTGACCCCACTACTCATGGTGCAATGCTAGGGGCCATCTATATATTAGTTGTACAGCTTTTAAGCATGATATCTCATCTAGTACCCAAGTCCCTGTGACAGGTAAAAAACGCTCCCATACAGCACCGGCTGAAATCCTGCAACCTACCATTGGGTACTGGTACCGGATCTAACCCTGCAGCCCTTTGGGTGGCAGTCAAGCAGGCACAGCCAGTAGCACAGCTTTATTCCCTTAGTGCTGGAACCCCCTTGCCAGTTGGCACCCCTTCTAAGTTGCCAGATCCTTCACCAGCACAAAATAAGCGCAAACTCTGTTTCACTTAAAGCTAATTCAGAGGAAGCTAATATAGGGGCTGCATCTAAAAATAATTTGGTACCACAAGATAATCAAAGAGAGGAGCAGATATGGAGTACCCCAAGTAGAGGTGGAGGCTCCAAGCCACTAACCCCCCATCATCTAAGGGGATTGCAACTCTGACTTCATTCTCTGTATCAAAGGAGGTGAATATGGACTCTGATACTTCAGATGATGCTTAAATGGAGGAGTCCATGGAGAGCCCTCAGGATAATCCTGTGCAGAGCAGTGGGGATAGTATCCTGGGGTGGCTTACAGGCTCCTAAGGCCTTTAGCTCAGAATAACCCCCTCCTCCACGTCAATCCACTCGGATTGACACTAAAAGTCAGGCTCAAAGACTTAAAATGAGCAGCCTTATGGATGAAGCTTTAAGCTCCTGTAACCCCTCGGGATTTGTGGGGGGACAGCTATAACTCCCCAAAGGGGCACCCTGACCCTGCAGTCCATTAACTCTGATAAGTTGTGGGATTACAAGTGTATAGCCCGACTCCTCCACAACTTTAGGTTGACTCACGTGGATATCG
Source organism: Massospora cicadina (assembly GCA_022478985.1). NCBI lineage: Eukaryota > Fungi > Entomophthoromycota > Entomophthoromycetes > Entomophthorales > Entomophthoraceae > Massospora > Massospora cicadina. Next base: position 25,085 of record JAKSZP010011879.1, read on the forward strand.
CAGCCATTCAGTTGTCCCATTTCTCCCCCTCTTTAAAAGAATGATGGAAATGACCAATTTGGAGGTAACTCTTGTTGGACAAACTTTTTAGGCCTTATCATCCTAAACCCTGAAAAAACCCTCAATATTCAAAATACCTTGATGATCACATTTTCTTCGCTAAATTATTTACCCCTGAATTTCCTTCTTTGTTGCAATAGTATACCTTCCAAATTCAGACCTGAAACAGTGCCAGCTTTTGGATGAACTTGCTCTACTACAACTACCACTCAATACAGTGCTGATGGGTGATTTCAATACAATATTAAATTGTGTGTGGGATACATTACTCTTGCAACACAAGACAAATGAGGTACTGCTTGACTTCAGGATTTCCTCAGGTCAAGTGGATTTACAGATGCCCTCCCCCATCAGCATCTGGACTTGGCTGTATGTCTCAGATAAAAAGTTCAGGTTGGAAATTTATATCAGCTTCAAGGATTGATATGGCCTTAATGGGCCCCTTTCTGTTTGGTCGAGTTTCCTCTCCTGTAACCCGAAAGAACACTGTAAGTGACCACAAATTCCTCACATTGATCTAGAAAACCATCCATAGACCATCAAGGAAGTTTTGGAAAAGGATTTCTCCAGATCTCATGATTAACCAGTTTGCAAAGGATAAGGTAAATGCGGCCATTGGTGAGGCAGAACACCTGGACTCACCTCCTTTGTGAACTTTGCAAAAAATTGGCAGATTAAAAAGAAAGGATCTTAAAGGTAGCCTACAACTTTGCTAATGCCCAAATGATGGCAGCCCAGGCTAAAATCAGATGGGCTAAAGCTAGTATACGTCCCTTTAAAAATTGCCGACCAGCGCCTTCCTCTCAATGGTTGGAAGCGTGGGAAGCGGCCCAAGAAATGCATCAGCAGAAACATACTGAACAAGAGAAACGAGCAGCAAATTTCACATCATCACGTTACTACACCCAGTTGGAACACACCACCCGTTTCTTTTACCAGAAAAAAGGCTATCTTGAAGAATCAGGAGAGGGCAACCCTTAGGGTGGAGACCTCCATCACCACAAACAAGGAGGAGAACACCAGTGAGAGCCATCGTTACTATTCATCCCTCTTCAAGCCTTTTGGGTGAACCCAGCGGAATTTCAGGAACCCATTAGAGGGGCTCCAGAACCACTGATTAAATTCCCAGCAGATGCTAAACTTTTTGCACCAATCACTCAGCATGAAGTAATGAACATTCTACTCCACAGCACGCGCCTGAAGGCCCCAGTCCCAGATGGTATCCCATTTGAAGTGTTTCTAGTGGATCCCGTCACAGTTACAAAGTCCCTCCAGCCCCTTTTCTCGACCCTCTTGGTAGAAGGGGGAGTGCTTACTTACTTGAGAGGATCAATTATGACCTTATCTATAAGAAAGCAAGCTGTGATGAGCTTGCAGCCTGCCGACCAATATCACTATTGACTACAGACCACAAGCCATTTACTAAACTTCTAGCAAACTACATGACTAAGTGGCCAGCACCACGTTCCAACCCAGCTCATCATGGCTTTATCCCAGGAAAATCGCTTTGTAACAATTACAACGAGCTTCTGGCAACCCTGTCAGCCACCTCGTCTTAAACGCATGGTTTTGTGGCGCTTTTTAATATGGAAAAAGCATATGATCAGGTGAATTGTAAGTACCTTGACGCCTCCCTAACCCATCTCAACATCCCACCACAAGATAGGACATGGCTATCAGAGCTTTACGCCCAGGTTCAACTAGGTTATTGTCCACATTGGGCTTTACAGCAATGGTGATGGTTAAACAGGGTCTCCGTCAAGGGGATTCAAAAGCCCAATCCTGTTCACCATAGCTTTGAATCCTCTTCTAGCCTACTCCAGGAACGACTGTTGGGTATTCAGGTTCCTGGGAACCCCCACCAGCACCATAGCCTTTGCTGATGACACAGCAGTGGCAATTGGATGTAAAAAGGACCTATAACTGGCCATGGAGGCCCTGGTTAGATACTCCAAGGCGTTTAATGCAAAGTTAACACTTCTAAAACAATTTAGTGCAAGTTGATACCTCATCGTTTCCTCCTCCTTTTGGTCTGGAACCTACCTGAGGAACCTTTAGGCACCTATATGTTCTCACCACACCACAAGGGGTCGCGATCAATGATAATGAGAACCTCTTTCTGAATGCAATAAACTTTCATATAGAAAGCTGGAACCGCCAGCGTATCACCTCCAGAGATGCGCCCTGATGGCAAACGTTTTTTTCTGTCAAAGGTATGATTGCTCGCTCATAATTGCCTCTTTACGGACATTTTCAACTTGAGGTTGCATGTGATACTCCGTGATGGAGATTTTGATCCAACCACCCACCCACTTCTCTTAACATTACTCCAACCCTGCAGTGAAGGGGGCCTAAAACTTTTGGATGATAGGTCACATGTCATTTCAATACTGATGGTGTTCCTTAAGCCCATTATTTGCTAGGATATGGCTCCTATTCCAGAGTGGGGTCCAGCCTTATTCCAGGGTTTAGCGGCCTCACTAGGGCTCCCATGGGTCTCTACAACAGCTGTTAGGAATGGCTAACAAACCACCTAGGCCACCGCCTCAAACCATCATCAAGTTTTTACTGGACCCAAACTCTCCTTGCGCTTGGGAGGGTAGAGGTATGGGTGTACCACTGTTGTACATTTGCCCTCTCAGCTACAAAAAAAGATTGTCTTGGGGTCAAAACAATCCAAAAAGGGGATATGTCAGTCAGCTACAATTTTGCAATGGTTCTAAGTACAATTTACATCTTGACAATAATGTAGTTGACCAAAAGACCTTGGTTAATTTTTTGGTGGAACCCCAAAAATCAGGGTAACACAATTTAAGTAAATTCTAAGGCAACAACCATTAAGTCTAGAAGTCAGATCACTCTGACCATGCAGTGGACCCTGGGCATCCATCAAATGGAACACCCTCAGCCACAACCTGGTCCCTTCATGCACCTATGTGGGGACCAACCCCTTTTATAGGTGCGGTTGTGTGTCCCCCAAAATAAAAAATTTTTTGCTAATAAGGATTGTCTGAAGCTAATTAAAGCATTACCTTATGGGTATGTAATGCCTTCTGTTAATTACCCATCCGTTGTAAAGCCCAGGTGAAGCGAGTTTTCTGAGCTTTAATAGGCTACTTTATCATATTTCCTAATTCAGACTGAAACAAGCTGTACTGAATTTACTAGAACTTCCTTTCAACCTTTGATACTGTTTAAATAGGGATTGGTCAGATATTGAGGGAAATGATTTTTCCTTTACTACCCCGCGCTTCTAATTAAACTTATAAAAAAACAAGTTTTATTAGTTCTAATTTTAGTTATTTTAATATAATCTTTATTTCCAATCAATAACACTTTTAGCAAATTTAGGATAATAAAAAACTAAACAATTCCAAAAAAAACAAACAGCAAACCACAAATGTCTTCAGCCTGAACGCCTGCTGCTCCAGGATGGGGCAGCAGTGAAACTCCCTAGCATCTTCCACCAAGTGGGGAAATGCTCCTGAACCAGATTGATAACCCACCCAATTCCTCAGGGCGATACACTCCCATCAAGGATCTCGCCCTCCACCTTGCACATTCACAAATGGTGCTTCATAGACCTATTGAGCTCCCCTAAAGCAAGATGCAATTCAGCCTCTGGGTAAATTATGGCAACTTGTTCCCCTACAATGACAAAGAAATAATAAAATTAGCCAAGGCGGTTATGCAGCCTGCAGGCTTTATCAACCTCCACCCCAGCAAGGGGTACTTCAACCTCAGCTTCACTTGTGAATCTCAAGCTTCAATCACAGCCAACGTTCCTCTGGTGTTCCAGGAAACCCCCATCCTAACCACTAGCACCCAGTTGCCGGATTATACCACTCTTGTAGTTCAATTTGCAGGCCTCCCCACCCACCTCCCCATGAAACTTTATATGATGAAATAATAGCTGGGTTGTCATTATATGGCGCTGACCCCATCTTAAAATTTGTGGTTCTAAACGGAGCCAACTGACTAGCAGGCTCTCATGCCTTTGCAACAATATGCCCAATGTCAATTGAAATTGCCATTTTGATTCCCCCTCATACTATTGTCCCCTCTTCCCTAACCATCATTTCTGGCCAGAGAAGATAAGGGGAGCATGATCTGCCCCATTTGTTTTGACATGGACCACTCAAAGCGGTGCTGCCTCACCATAGCCTGAGATGAAGCCCGCACATTTGACTTCCCCCATGATGCTCTCATAGCTGACATAAGCTCCTTTTTCAAATGGGGCCCAATCCTCTCTCCCCCCGCCCAAAATGGTAGATGCAACTGCCACGGATTCAACCAATAAGGAACTGACATGCCAAACCACCACTCCTACTCCAAATAATCAGGAGCCAGCATGGACCCCTGTAAATTCAAAAACCCACCCAGCTACCCAATTCAGCCCATCCATATGCCAACCAACCTATTATCTACAACCAAAATCCCTGGGATTAATTGGAGGAAGTTGATGATTTTGAAAGTCCCATCCCAGATGCAGTTGAGGCCCCATGTGATGAATGGGGTCTTTTCACATTGCCTCAAAGCAGTTGGGCAAGAGGGCCCATGTGAGGGCCCATAGGCAAGAGAGGGCCGCTGTGGTTAGGCCCCTCGTTTGTTGGCTTTGATGAGTGATTGAGGTACCCCTGGAACATTGTGAGGACGATGCTCACACTGAGGAGGACAGTTTGTCCCCCAGAGAGAGCATACAGAGAGGCGACAGCTCTGTTTAAATCCAAGGAATGGACTATTTCTTCACTCAAAATCCCTGGTTTACCTAAAAAATCTCGATTAATGATTTTGAAATGTAAAAATTTTATTTCAATTTTTAAGGTTTTTATTTGATATATTAGAAGATGAAGTTGTCTTAAACGTCTTCTCTTTATTGTTTTAATATTATGGAATGGGGGGATATGGGGAATTTGGACTACGCGGAGTCTGTGGGCGGCGGGCTATTTGTGGGCCTATTTTGAGAATCTCAGCCTCTGATATTCCCATTTAGGCCATTCTAGACTGTTCGTTGGGTACCCATGGCGTTACAGAAACTTTTCCATATATATTTTTGTTTGTTGGGGATAAATCATAACTTATGTCAAACTTATTACCAAAATTTCCATTTTTGGGATAATTCAGCCTGGCAGCCCCTGATTCGCTGGGCTGCCCTTTGCCATATTTCTCAGTATTTCCTCTTTTAGTATTATTTGGCTTGGTAGCTCCTTATTCGCTGGGCTGCCTGATGCCATGATTCTTGCCATTTCCATTTTTGCCATAATTTGGGTTGGCAGCCCCTGATTCACTGGGCTGCTCTTTACCATTGCCAATCTCTTCATTTAGATCCTTGGAATTCAGGTGTGCGGCCTCTGGTTGGCTTGGTCGCCATTTACATTAACCTTTGCCACCTTTTTCTCTGAGATTTCGTCAATTTTATGGCATCTGATTTGACAGAATGCCATTTTAAGGGTCGTTGCCCTCGAGCCCCACACTTTTATTTATATTATTTATGGTACTACTAGCCATGATCCCTGCCTTAGGGGAGGTTGGGGCTATGTGGCAGTCAGGAAGCGCCTTGACCGTCACACCCCAGGCCTCAAAATGTACCTAAACGCAGAATATGCTGCTCAATTTCCAAATTGCTGCTATGCTCTATGATCAGATGCTAATGAATTATGAAGTGACCACTAACTCACCAAAGAGGATGTTGCCTCCCCTGATTGTCACCACCTCTAAAAGGCTATAGCAAAATCAGTCACAGTCTTGGCCAAAGGGGTACCCGCCCCTAAATTTCCCCTCATGCAATAAATTCTTAAAAAGAATTCCTCCAATTCCAACAAGCTGCCACAAGGCTTTACAAAAAGTTGTGATTGTCGCAAAATTTGGCCCCAAGACCTGCGTTACCAGCAATAACATCGCCACATTTACTATGATACCCAAAGTTTGCCTTGAGGCTGAAAAACGCTTTCCAAATATATCACAACCCTCCTCATAGCTAAATTTGAGCTTCCCAAGCCACTTTGCTACCTTGACCCCCATTTTAAGGATGCACACACGCCTATGCTCTCAGCGCTCTGCAGTACACTGTCCAACACAGAGAAGAGGATGAGCCTTCTTATCCTGACTCACCACCCCCATAGACGCATAGTGGTTCACCGCATCTGACTTGGTTAGTTAATTTTAATTTTATTAATATTTTTTGTTTTATTTTGAATGATACGCTCATCTCTTCTGTTCATTTAGATCTAGCATAGTTTAAGCTTTGCTCCTTGAGCTCAGTATTGTCCTTCCCCTGGTCGGCTTGCCTAAGTTAAATAGATAAAAGTTTTGTTTATTTTATTAAAACGTTTGTGGATTCCAGCAGCGTAAGCACCTGCGAGCATCAATAAGCTGGATTCCTACAAAATGGTGCTCACTACGGGGGATCCATGTAAGCCAAAAATAGTTGCTCTTGAAAAACAACTATCAAGCGCTTTGTCCCGCCTTAAGGAGCTATAGCAGCGCCCTTACAAACTCCCCTTAAGGAAAAGTTCACCCCTGGTGAAGGGAGCATAGCTTCGTTCTTATATGTCTATGAATCAGTAATGCAAGGCTCATTGGACAAGCAGAAAGTCAAACACATCCTCCCTTGCTTGAGTCGTTTAGCACAAGAAATGATAGTCCCATACCTGGACAATCTGCCTACCTGGGCAGAGGTGAAAGAGGCTCTCTTAGCTGAATTTGTTTCACAGTAGAGTCTTAACAGGGATAAAAGGCCTTTATGTGACTAAGCATGTATATGGACGAAACACCTGTTGCTTTAGCAGAGCGAATTTACCTCGCTGCACAAAGGTAATCAACGTCTAACATGTTAGCCTTGTATAGTTTCATAGCTGCCATGTTGACTGAAATAGTTTCTAAACCCTCTCTAGCCCAGCATATCATTTCAGTAAAGTGCTACTTCAAAAACATCCGCTACATAAAGGAGGCTCTGTTAGACGTTGCCAATTTCCATTGTGGTGCATTAAAAAAAAACTTAGGTGGAATCTTCAGTTCTAACAATTAAGGAGTTTTCGCCTATAGAACAGTTGGGGGTGAACATACCTGTACCTATCCCCCAGTGAAACTTGCTTCCTCAGTTCGACTCAAAAGGTAAATCACTCCTTCTTAGGATACTGAGCCCTGTAAGGTAGCTAATACCATAATCTAACACAAGTGTACTCAAGCCTCTGTGCCTTCCCTTCCATCCAAGCTGGTAGTGTAGCCCCTAAGGCTACCCAATTTTCTGTGGCCGTATCCCCTGCCTCCATTGTGACCTTGCCCGTTGTTGAGAATACCTTTGGGGAGGAATCTGAGGGGTTATGATGACGTTGGTTACTACATATTGGGAACCCGCGTGGAAGTAGAAGTGCTTGATCATTTGAATGCTGGAGGAGTAGACGAGATTACCATACCTGAGGAAACGTACCTCACCAAAATACTAGGGCGTCCGAAAAGTTATTAACACTGCCAGCGATGGTGACCAAATCTTAGCTGGCTTGATACGCCCTCTTAAGCTGGTTCATCCCATAAAAGCCATCATGGATAAAAAATCCCAAGACTTCTAAAAAGCTAACCTGCACCTTCCAGATCAAGGAATTCTTAGCTTTGTCACCTAGCTTTGGAGGAATGTTCACTAAGGTTGAAGTGGTCATAGAAAAGGTCCGAATACTGGCTATCCTGGAAACTGGCTCTCCAGTTAATGTAATCTCCACAAAGATTATCAATAAGAAAAAGCTAGCGCCTGACATGAAGTACATGCAAGAATTTAAAACCGCTGGCCCCAATAACACCCATGCTAATGGGGCATATTCTTTCCTTCCCATTCGAGTTGGGAAGCTTATCTTATCAGCCCCTGCTGTGGCTTTAGATAATAACGCTTATGATATGCTCATTGCCACAAAATTTATGATTGAGTATGAGGGAAAAATTAACCTTAAGCAAGGTTACCTCTCTTTACTTAACTATGAAGCCCCATTATTCTTATCAAATAAAGAATCCAGCAAGCACGAATACTCTTGCCTGGTTAAATACCCCCTCTAAGATATATCTTTGTCTTATACCACTTATGGGCACAACACAAAAAGACTGTCAAATTTAGTGGATGCTAGAGAAGGTATCCCTTTTTATGCTGCAGATGAGGTCTTGATTAAGCCTGGTGAACAACGAGTGGTTGACGCAAAAGTTGCGCTTCAAATTCTACGCCATAGTTTATTTCTACTCGTTAGTATTGAGGGCTTTTGTTCCTTGGAGCCTCGGGTATTGCCTGGTGTTCTTGACCCAGTTTACCAGAGGCCCTTTACTTTGCTTTTGGGGAACCTCACACTAAAAGGCATAGTTGTAAAAAACACCAGGAGATTGACAGGGGCTTGTTAGTCCCTGTGGAGAACATTGAACAAATTCACTCCATTGGCTCTATGATGAATATGGGCCTGCCAACTGATAAACTAGTATGTACCTTACCCAACGTCCATATCTCAGATGAGCTGACCCCAGATGAGCTGGAAAAAGTTCACACCCTCATTGAATACTATAGCGATATATTCTCTAAGTCAGATAATGAAATGACCACAAGAAGGGCTGTTGTCACTCCATTGATGTGGGTGATGCCCATCCTATTAGGTCAAAACCTTACCGCAAATCATAGGTGGAAGAACAGCAAATGAGGACAGAGCTTCAGCAGTTACTAGATGTGCTTTGATAGTTCCTTCACAAAGCCCTTAATTCCTCCCTCTTGCTAATAAAAAAGAAAAATGGAGGTCATCAGATAGTCATGGACTACCACAAGTTAAATAACCTCGCAAAAAATAGCTATCCTTTCCCTTTGCATCGATGATGCCTTGGCCCAACTCTCTGGCTCTAACTACTTTTCTGCCATGGACTTAGCTAGCGGCTATTGGCAAATGGACCTCTTCTTTAAAGACCAGGATAAATGTGCTCTCATCTGTAGTGAGGGTCTCTTCCAACCAACCTGATTACCTCAAGGGTTGTGCAACTTACCTGAAACTTTTTCAGTGTGCGATGGACCATATCATGCATGACTTGAAATTAAGTTGCATCATCGCCTATCTCAATGACATCACAGTATTTTCAAAAAATTTTAACGAACATCTTGATCACCTGAAGGAGGTGTTTCAACGACTACAAATTCAAGTATCAATTTAAAGCCCTCAAAAGTACTTTCTTTCAAAAGAAACTGGATTTCCTCAGCCATTCCATTTCTCAAAAGGGCATTCAACCAATCCAAGGTGAGGTTAAAGCAATCTCAAAAATGCCTCCCCCTAAAAATTTAAGGGATATTACCATCAATTCATCCCTGAGTTTGCCAAACTCACCGAGCCTCTTGTCCGCCTATTGACCAAGAACACACCTTTTCAGTGGGTTGCAGAACATAAGGCTGCTTTTGAGACTCTGAAGCAACTGCTGCAACAACGCCCTATCCTAAGGCACCCAGATTATAATAAACCCTTCATTTTATTATGTACGCTTCAGACTATGCCTTTGGGGCCATCTTAGCCCAATTGGATGAAAACGGTGCAGATCATCCTGTATCCTAATTAGTAAGATAATATCAAAGGCTGAACGTAACTACAGTGTAACAGAGAAGGAGTGCATTGCTGTTTTGTTCACTATAAAGCACTACCGCCCTTTCCTATATGGAACTACCTTCACTAAGGTTACTGACCACGCATCCCTAAAATGGTTAAAGAACATGAAAGATCCTACTGGCTGGTTATCTCTCTAGGCTCTAAAGCTCCAGCAATATGACATGAAGATCGAACACCATGCTGGAACCTGTCACATGATTGTTGATGGGTTGACTCAGCTACCAGTCCTTCACTTGGATAATAGTGAGGCGGAGAGGCTACATGATCTCTTAATGACCCCCAATGACTGGGAAGATAAGGATGATCCTGTACAGAAAATGTTCGCCCAACACTCCCATAACGCCAAAGTGGAGAACGGAAAAAGTATAAGCAGATGGGGAAAATATGGCTGCCTTACCTTAGGCCCTCAGAACGTGTACCTGCTATCCTAGAAGTTTACTTTAATCTAGGTTATGGAGGGGATAAGAAAACTTATGAGTGGATTAAGGATCGGTTTTATTGGGATAGAATGATGGTTTTTTATTAATGTCTTGGAAGCCTGCCTTACTTGCAAGAAGCAATCCGGTTTTAACTCTAGATAACAGTATCAGCCAACTACCCCACAACGACCTTTCCACACTATTAGTCTGGATATAATAGGTCCCCTCCCTCAGACTACTAGTGGCAACCAATTCATCCTGGTAACCATTGACCATTTCACTAAGTGGTTGGAAGCCGTAGCTCTTCCTGATCAGATGACTAAGGCAACAGCCACCTTTTTACATCAGAATATTTTTCTTAACATGGCTGTCCTCAAGTACTACTCTGTGATAATGATAAAAACTTCACCTCCAGAGTATTAAAAATCCTGGCCACCTCCCTGGAGGCTCAACAACTTTTCTCAGCTCCATATAAACCATATATTAATGGGACTGTGGAGAGAGCCAATGGAACCTTGGTATCCATCCTATGAAAAATGGCTTCTTCTGATCCGTTTCAATGGATCAATTCTTATCCAGTGCCCTTCTGGTTTACAGGATTAGTTATCATATGATTTTGAAAATGTCGCCATTCCATGTCTGGTTTGTGCGGGAACCAGGAAAAACTACTCTTTTAGTTAAAGATGTATCCTCCTCTAGAGTTTAGAAGCCTGGTAAAGTCATGCGATGATTAGCTCAGCGCATCATCCAACTCCAATCTGAGGCTATGACTAATTTAGCCAAAACAATGACTAAAGAAGGGTTGACTGCTAATGAGCTACGAACCCCATGCCTACATTCCAGATATCTGATATGGTATTATACTACCATAACCTCATCACTCCTAGAAGTGGTAGCTTGGATCAATCTGAGAGGTCCCTTCATGCACCTACGCAGGGACCAACCCCTTTTATAGGCGTGGCAGGTGTCCCCTGAGGTAAAATAATCTTCGCTAATGGGGATTGGCTGAAGCTAATTAAAGCATTACCATATGGGTACATAATGCCAGCTGTTGATTCCCTATCCATCGTACAGCCCAGGCAAAGTGAATGTTTTGAGCTTTAATAGGCTACTTTATCATAATCCCTAATTTATACGGTAACAAGCTGTACCTAATTAACTAGTAAATTCCATCCGACCATTGATACTGTTTAAATATGGATTGGCCAGATATTGAGGGGATTTTTTTCTTTTACTACCTTATGCTTCTAATAAACACTTTTAAAAAACCAAGTCTTTATTAGTGCTAATTTTTATTATCTTATTAAACATTTGTGGGATCCAGTGGCGTAAGCACCAGTGAGCATCAATAAGCTGGATTCCTATTACCATGGCTTTTCTTATAAAGGAGTGGCCCTGGGATCAGCCCCCGGCATCACGCCCTGGTCCACAATGGAGGATTGTTACCTCTCGCCTCCACCCTTTGGAAAGACCCTGATGTGGCTTCATCTCCTTGAACTCCTACCCCCCACCATGGAATGTGATCTCAAGGCGCTTTGGAAGGACTTTGACCACCCTGTTCATTTATCAATAAGTCAAATACACTGTAACAAGCTCTACACTGCTCATACAGGACAGGGGATCAAACTGGTACCAGCTTCCAGAACAAGAGCTGCCTGTGATGCACAGAGCTGACAGACACCCACTTCCACCGCTTCTTTACTGCCCCCTTGTAGCCCCTTTCTTGAACAAGATCAGCGAAATCCTGTGAGCAAAAACCTGGGTAAGGCACCCTGTTCAGGAAGTCATGTTCAACCTCCCACACCCCAGTTGTTCCCAATCATTAATGGTCCTGGGATTTGGCGTAGTAATATGGAATAATCATAGTTCATATTTTTGCGTTGCTTTCAACGCCACTCTGTGACGCAGCCCCATATGATCACCCACTTTCAGGTTCATTTTGAGATGGCCCTGAGAGCATTTACCATGTCGCCATGGGCTAATAGGTCAGTTCAAGTGGACAACTGGCTCTGGAAAAACTTCTACCACCCTTTCTCGACACCACCTCTTACCCCTGCCTTCTCCTTAAGCTCTTAGAAGCTCAAACGTGATTAGATAAAGTTCAGTGTATCTCCCTTAGTTTAAGACCACCTAGTGCTAAAAATGATTTTTCTTCCTATTCTGATTGCACTTATATGATATTTGGGTGAATCAAGTAAAGGTTTGAGCCATAATTGCTAGTGGGGTCCAACTCGTATTATTCTCCTCAAAATTCGTGAAGAAGCTAAAATTTCCCCCAACAAAGTAATAACAAGGTTTATAGGACAATGGGCTCACATACCACTATATCTTGAGTTGCCTATAATACCTTGACCTTTATGATTTAGATTCCTCCTTGTCACCGCACTGGTCATAGTTCTTCCTTATCAAAATTAAAAATAACGATTTGTAACGACTTCATGCGCCATCATGGGGTCAAAAGAAATTTTCAAAATAATACTCTTGAATTTTAGGGCAAACTTTGCCTTTGTTCTACCACCATAAAGGGGAACCATCTTCAACCAAGAAGAATGACTATGCAGTTTGATCTATGCTGATGGGATCTTTCCCATAAATTATTAACATGTTGGCAAACATTCCCAGCTGCCACTGGACAAAATTGAAGAAAGTCAGAGGATTACTTTGAGGTCATGAAGCCAACAGTTGTGAATTCCAAGGAACAGTGCATCATCAGGACCAGCTTTACCTTAGATATCACTGACTTTTAGTATGGCGAAATTCATGCACCCTGGGAAAAGGGACAAACTGAACCCTACGTAGCAACTGGAATTTTAATACCCAATCCACAGCAAAATCCAAGCACTGGTCACTAACCTCTTTGATAGGCCATTACATGTAGAAAAGATCCAATTAGTGACCTATGTTCATTTAGTTCTTTCTTCAGAACTTTTATCTTTTCACGCCTTTAGTTAGTTGATTAAATTAGGATTACCCATTGAGCCGAAATACCCATAAAGACTTCGCTTATTCAATCATTAAAAACTGACAGGGATCCCAGAATAACAAAAGGACCATTTCCTTAAAATTATTTTAATGTTCTTCCAGAGTGTTCATGCAAGATGTTTATGATCTTGGGTGCGCCAAAAATATAGTCTACAAAGTCAACATCAGAGATTAACTGCTCATTTATTTGTAACCAATTCGCTTTCACAAGAAAGTCAGATGAATTTGTCAATGAAGTTATTAAGCCACTCAAACATAGATTGTTGTTCCCATCCTCAAGCCTTAAGTGAGTCCAATTTTAATTGTAAAAAAGAAGGACAGATCCAACTGGGTCGTTATAGACTAATACTAGTTATATAAAATGCAAAAAAGGACTCCTACACACCTCTGAGGATTGACAACGCATTTGTTGCTTATGAGGGTCCCAATTATTTTTAGTGATGGATCTCACATCAGGGTACTAGCATATTGACCTACCCAGAGAGGACTAAGAAAAATTACAACTATTTTTTTAGTACTAGATAAAAAAAATTACAACTATTACTGGCAATGGCCTTTATTAGCCAAAACAACAGCCCCAAAATCTTTATAATGGGCTGGTGACGTTCCAACAAGCCCTGGATACCATGTTAGAATTCTAAATTTATTTAAGGCATGTTGACCAGGGGATAGAAAGTTCCAATAATCAAAGAGCAAACGAAAAAACTGAAACAAAACAGAAAAATTGGAACAAAATATAACCTCCAACCAGGCAGGGAGTGGAGGACCACTAACCCACCATACCAGAGGGGGAAAAGGGACGGGCAGCGCATCTGCATGTGCATCAACCACATCAGGTAGGGAAGCATTGTAGAAGTAAATTGAGGCTGAAAGCAAAGGCGTCGGGGCATTAGAATGGTGGGGGTCAAGGTGTAGTGAAAAGGATTGAGATGCGCGATATCATCCTCAATGATAGTTTCAACTAATTCTGCCAAATGATGTTCATCATGAAGGCAGGAATCAGGAAGTAGGGAAGAACTGGCTATATTTTGCCTGGTGATAGCGGCTTTTGGGTCAAAGTTTGATAGTGAAGCAACATGCATGACAGATTTGTGGGCAGCATCTTCCATTTTGGTGATTTCATCCCGCACATCTTTGGGTAAAATCAGGGGGAAGGTAACTACAGTCAGGCTATTGTGGAATTCCTCAACAGACTTTGTGACTGCAATATGAAGTTGGTGACAATGGGGGAGGCTACCACCACTAAGGAAAGCTGGTGGTTGATCTGGAAGGGGAAGCATTGAGTTTTGGGTCATAACATCTAGATAAGATAGGTTTGCCAAATCCAAGGAAATAAACTCATCCCAGTCATACCCATATGGGGCTTCTCATCTGATTTGTCAACTTTTACCAACTATCACACTTTATTTGTCAACTTCATCCATTAGGGCCCAAGAATATTGGATCATGAGAATATGGAGGCAGGATTAGGGTGAGTGGTGGTAGAAGAATGGGTAACTGCTAGGGGGCGACAGTGGCTCAAGCCTGATTCCAATTTCTTGGAGTGAATATAGTAAGTGAACGTAGCTGGAGGTTGTGGTGGGTGCAGATTTCCACTCTGCCCATCGAGAAAAAAGTGTAGGGTGGGAGGGGGCAACATAACACCCCATTCAGATGCCGCTGACAAGGTTTCAGAGACAGTATCAGATGAAGCAGCATTGGGAAGGACTTTTTAGAATTGTTAAATTCAAAACAGAGAGGATAAATCTGTTGACCATTGTCAACATCAGCCTAAAAGAAATGCTCTGGTGCTGCTGCAATGTGAGCATGTGGGGGATTTTGTATGGCAATGGTGATGGTGGTGTGGGGTAATAGTGGCAGTGGCGTTAGGGGAAGCAAGGCGCTCTGCAATTGAAGGAATGGTGAAGACAAGGTTGAGATTTATAAGCGATAAGCCCCGATATCACCTGTTCATATAGAATTTGGGGTGGGAGGTGTGGAGGGAGGTTTGCAAATTACACCACCAATGTGGTGTCCGAAGGGAGGCGAGTACAGATAGTAGGAATGTGGGTATTTTTGTAATTAAGTGGATTCAAAGCCTCCACGGTATCATCCTGCTCCATCTAAAAGCTTATGTCAAAATATCCCTTAAAAAGGCGGAAATTGATAAAATCAGCTGGTGCAAAGGGAGCAGTGGCTAGTTTGACAAGTGCTTTGTCAGCATATAGGAATATACGCTAATAGTTGAAATGGAGGCAAAATTAAATGTTGGGCTGAGGTAGGGCGAGAGGATGGGGACAAGATGTGTGTATGCACGCAAGGTGGAGCGCTAAGTACCATGGGGGGACAAATTGGCCAGAAGAGTTTTGACGGGCTATTTGAGCCCGCTCAAACGCGTTTCCCACAGGGTGGAAAACGTTAGGCGGTGGAGAACTGCTGCCCCACACTGGGGGGCAGGCGGAAGATCCAAGGACATCAAAAAAGGGGTGCGGCCTAGAAGCTGTATTAATCTAATAACTGATTATTAAATTTACTCAAAAGTGATATCAAGCGGAAAATAAAAGTTTTTAGATACCATGTTAGGCAATCTAAAGTTGTTGTGCAATCTAATCTATATAGACAACATTAATTTCTTCAGCCTCGCCATCAACAGATCACTTTGATTATCTAGAAGAAGTTTCTTGAAAAATAGTTGCAGCGAATCTTAAAATAAAGCCACAGAATTGTCACTTTTTAAAAATGATATCAAATATCTGGGGTTCGTTGTTAATACTAATGGGCCACACTACACAAAAACCCAATGGTGAGGCAATTTGGGACATGTCCCAACTGACTGAAATTCATGGGGTGCAGGAATTTTTAGTGATGGTCAGCTATTATTGCTGGTTCATTCAGAATTTTGCTTCCCTTGCCAGGCTCTTTTTCAGTTGTTGAAGGATCCCAATAAGGGTTCATATGGAATAAGGATGCTCAGGACTGATTTGATACCCTTAGGATGTACCTTATGACAGAACTAATATTGCAGTATCTGAATTTAATTGACTTTTCATTATTCAAACTGATGCATACTTGATGGCTATTGGTGCCATGTAGAGCCAGGTGGACGATTTGGCAATGAACACCAATTAACATGTGAGTCATACTTGAGTAAGCAGGAACGTAACTTTGCTGTAACTAAGCAGGAATTCCTTGGGGTGTTTTATGCCTGAAAGTATTTTAAGTATATATTCATGGTGTCAATTTTACTGTGATGCCTGATCACTCCTCGCTAAGATGACTGCATAACATCAGAGCTTAAAGGGAGGTTGGCCCAATAAACTCTTAAGTTACAAGAATATGCTTATGAGATCGTAAACTAGTGGGGTGTAAGTCCAAGGGAATGTCCCTGTATGTGGGTCAGGCGATCTTCATGTTTCTGAGTAAAAAGGATCTCAAGAGGGTGGGTGTATTTCTCGTTACCCAGGGTGACCTCGCCCATGTGGTAGATGAGTTCTTGGTAACAGCTCTCCCTCTTCAGATCCCTCCCCCGGTGCCCACACTCACCTCATTCAAACTCATCTGCTTGATCAGGAAAATCTGCGCTGAGATCACTGAATAAAAGTCAATTGGTCTGAAACCAATGGTAATCATGCCGGATGATCAGAAACCACATTATCAAAAAGGGATAAAAATTGAATTATTGGCTGAAATTCCCAACTATTTTGATTCAGCCAGCAGTGCAATAATAAAAGCTAACCCCCTATCAAAATTGTCAGAGACGATTCCTGACGTGCAGGTAGTATCATCAGAAAACATTGATGACAGTTTGAAGCCCCCATCTGGCAAATTGGGAGTCTTAGCTGAAATAACTCTTTTGACTAAATGAACAGCCCAGTAACTGGGAATGGGCGGGTTGGGCATCCCAAACCCGTTTCCAACCAATTGGGACTGCACCTAAGTGGGTGGCCCTGGGGAATTCCTGTTGCTTGTTGGGCCAGATGCCATTGCGCCAACTGCTGGAAACACAATTAAGCTTCAGTTCAGCGTTCGAGGTCAAACCAACAGTGACTTGGCCTGCTGCCAAATCCTTTGATGTCAGTTCCCATTGAGTTTATCTGCCCCCTTCCCAAAAAATTTGCTGGTTAGGTCAAACTTGAGGGACCCAATCCCTGCTTGTTCCTGCATCAATCAAAAACTATTTAATCAGATGCATTTCATTGAGAAAAAGGCAATTTTCTTCATTATCCTTTCAAATAAATTTCCTCCGCAAAAACTATCAATTTTTATTTTATTGATATCCTTCAGGCCATAGTCCCAATGACATTACACTGGTGGCCTGTCAGTCCCTATACCAGATGGGCTTTACCAGTTCTAATGATTACTATGACACACACCCTCATTAACTAGATTCAGTGAGCCAGACACTTCTGGCAATTCAACCCCTTTATTTCGACTATCTACCTTAAATATACTGGGATCTTGTGGCCTTAAATCCAATATTTCCAAGCAAGGATCTACCCCTTATCTCATCAGTTCTATTGAACCCACCTACCAACAACCTTGTAGAAGCTATCCCAGTGGTACATTCCACTGCTTCGAGACCCCCAGGGTCTGGGGCTGTCTCCATTTAGTTTGTTTTTGGGTTGCTGTGCACAAATGCCCTACACCAGCGAGATATCATTATCCCAATTCGTGGCTCCATACAACGTCATACAAGTGGCAATATCTCTGGCATTCTGGCTTGCTTTTTGGGTGCTCATGCATCCTGACTGGCAGGCCAGTCTATACTTCTTCTGCCATTTTCATGACATGGGACAACACGTCAGAATGCATATAGGTTGTCACGATTACTCTCCAATCATTTTTAAAATGAAGCGGATTGTGACGGATGGGGTCTATCCACATTGCCACAAAGCAGTTGGACAAGAGGGCCCATGTGAGGGCCCATAGGCAAGAGAGGGCCGCTGTGGTGAGGTCCCACGTTTGTTGGCTTGTTGAGCGATTTAGATATCCTTGGAACACTATAAGGATGATGCTCACACTGAGGAGGGCAGTTTGGCCTCCAGAGAGAGCATACAGTGAGGTGACAGCTCTGTCAAAATCCGAGGAATGGTCCATGTTGATTCACTCAAAATCCACAATTTTTCTTAAAGTCTCAAATAGAAGATTTTGAAATTTCAAAATTTTATTTTTGATTTTATAGGTTTTTATTGTATATATTAGAAGACAAAGTTGTCTTAAACACCTTCGCTTAGTTTGATTTTATATTAGGGAATGGGGATATGGGGAAATTGAACCCTGCAGAGTCTGCGGGCGGTGGACTATCCGCAGGCCTATTTTGAGAATCTCAGTTTCTGAAATTCTCATCTAGGCCCATTCTAGACCATCCGTTGAGTACCTGTGGCACCACGGAAACTTTTGTTGCATATATTTCCATTTGTCAAGGATGAATCAGAGCTCATCTCAACCTTATTGCCAAAATTCCCATTTTTGGGATAATTTGGCCTGGCAGCCCCTGATTCGCTGGGCTGCCCTTCACCGTGGCTCTCAATAATTTTGACAAGCAGCGGATTTGGCTTGGCAGCTCCTGATTAGTTGAGCTGCCTGATGCCATCATTTCCTTTTCTGGAGTTATTCGCTTAGCAGCTCCTGATTTGTCGAGCTGCCAGATACTGAAGTTTCCTCTTTTAGTGTTATTTGGCATGGCAGCTCCTGATTCGCTGAGCTGCCTGATGCCATGATTCTTGCCACTTCCATTTTTGGCATAATTCAGCTTGGCAGCACCTAATTCGCTGGGCTGCTCTTTGTTGTTGCCAATCTCTATGCATATGACCTCAGAATTCAGATTGGCGGCCTCTGACTGGCCTGGTCACCAATTTACATCGACCTTTGCCACCTTTGCCTCGAGGTTTAGTCATTTTTGTGGCATCTGATTCTTCAGAATGCTATTTTCAAGGGTCGTTGCCCTCAAGCCCTATACTTTTATGTATATTGAGTTTGACACTATTAGCCATGATCCCCACCTTAGGGGGGTCAGAGCTATATGGCGGTCAGGCAGCGCCTTGACTGTCACACGGATGTATTCTATGAGAAGATGTTTAGTAAGGACATTGGAGACTAGCCACCTGAGGTTCATCAAGCCCTCAACAAAACGATGGAAAACATTAAGTTTATCAAGAGTCAAGTGATCAAAATCTTCAGGGAAAGATCCCTATAGTACCCAAGAACATTTTAGCACACTATGATTATTACTGCGGCTAATAAAGTAACTGGCCATGGTGCCTACAGAATTTACTGGAACAAATATAAGGGTTTCTTACTGTGAATCTTTTAATTTTGATGTCGCAGAACAACTTGGCTATTGCACAATGTTTCAGATCCCCAAGCCATCAAGAAAGCTACAAATTTCCAGCTAGTGGAACCTGGGTTTGCGCGTCATACTGTATCCATTGAAGTTGTAGGTCTGTTGATCCTGAGTTCTGATAAAAGCTGATATGCCAACGTAGCAAATGATCTCCTAACTTGTTGAGTAGAGATTTGGGCTATCTTTAAAATAGATGCCTGTAGTACTGCTAAGTTCAAAATGGAGCAGTTGACTTATTAGCATGGCTGCCCTCAAGTTATTTTAATGGTTAACAAAAGCAATTTTACCACTCATATCATCCCAAATCCAATGAGTTAATGGGAATTTGGCGAGTTCTGGTGACGCCCTACCATCCATAGAATAAAGGGATGGTTGAGCGAGTAAACTGTATTCAGACTGCTACTTTGAAGAATAATGTCACTGTGAAACCTTCCAGCTGGGTAACCTATTTGTTGGTGGCGACTTTTGCCTAAAATTTGAGTTATCATTTGTCAATGGGGAAAAACCTTTATGAATTGCTTTAAGAGTTTCATCTGAGTTTCCTCAGAGTATATATTTGTCAATTGAACTGAGTTTGGCAATGACACCTCTCCAATATATGGAGAACTTGATGAATGTCTTGATTGGGTTAAAATCCTCAGCCTATGCAGATACTCTCAAAAAGAAGCTTATGGCAATAAAATATGAGGATATGAAACAGCCAGCTCTCAACTTTTGTAAATTGTGATCAGGTTAGTAATTGTGAAACTAATGGTTTTAAGCGCTAAAACAAGTTGGACCAATTATGGATTTACCTTTAAAATTATTGATAAGTTGGCCTTAGATGCCTACATAATTAAGGACAGCTCCATTGGTCATATCATGAAAAAGCACATTATAAATTCTTACAAGAATGCCAATAACCAACTGAGGGGTTGGATTATTTTGCTAAATTTATAAAACCAGCTTCTTTTCACTCTGATTTTTTTGAAATTGAAGCCAAATCTGATTTTAAAAAAACAGCCACTTGATCAAGGCAAACTTACCAATGTAAATGCAGTCAATGCTTGCTGCTCCAGTGTTTGTGAGGGGTGTACCGCCCACTGCCATTTTTTGGCTGCCACCAAAGTATGCCCGAGCTAGCTCTGCTAGCCCCCTAATGCTACTGAGAGTTATTTCCCCTTGGGAATTGGCCCACCACCTCACAACCAGCAAGGTGGTGCTTCAGAGCCCATTGGTGCTCCCCCAGAGTAATTTGCATTTTGGCCTTCAGGTCAAATATAGAATCTCTTCCCATATGTGAGTGCAGCCATCATTGAGATGGCTATATTGGTTTTTAAACCCGCTGGTTTTATCAATAACTGCCCCTTTAAAGGTATTTTGACCTTGGCTTCTGCTCTAAAGCTGATGCAATAGAAGCAGCAAAGCTGCCATTAATTTTTTTTAAAAAAATTATATTTCCCACAGTTTGCACCCAACTCCCAGATGAGGCCACTTTGGTGGTCCAGTTTGCCAGGTTGCCTTACCATCTCTCCCCTGAGAGCCTCGCCATGAACTCACGGAGGGTTTGGCCATTTACAGTGCAGACCCTGTGCTACAGATTGTGCTGCCCAATGGGGAGGATCGTTTGGAAGGGCCTTGAGCCTTTGCAATAATCCGCCCTTTCAATTGCTATACTCATCTTAAAATTACCCCTCGTATGGCTATCAAATCCACGCTGGATCCCCTCTTTTGGGAATGGGTCAAGAGTGGCCGTGCAATTTGCCCCTTGTGCTTCAAATTGGATCATTTGAAGCACAAGTGCCCCAAAGTTTCTGCCTTTGCTGCTTCCGCTGCCCATCCTTCTTGCTTCAGCACAGCTGCAGCCATAACCAAATTCTTCAAATGGAGCGTGATCCTCCTGCCCCAACCTTAGGGAATTCTGGCACTTCTTTGAAAGCAGCAGCCAATCAAAATGTTAAAAATTTTTAAAAATTTAAATAGTTCAACCGGTTATGGAATCCTAGGTCAATAGCTGAGACAGTTTTGGATGAGCTGATGTGGTTGACTGTTTGCAGCTAATCAGGTTCTACCACCGCACCAACTCCTGTGGCTAGGACAGTGCTAACTGAGCTAAAATCCTTTTGAGTGTCTCAATTGGATCGATGAAAGCAACTGGCCATTCAATGTCAAGCGGGATTTTTCATTGGAGGAGTTTTTTATTAATCCACCCAATTTGCACTCCCACCATTTTTGCTCTAAAAATGACATCTCAAATTATAAAAATAGAAATAAAATGGCAGTGGAAGCTGCTGCTGCCTCTGCCAAACCCTCCTCCACCAACATCTCCATGGAGAGATGGAACCCCTAGTTGAAGGTATTCCTATCCCAAATTTCTTCTCCAATTTTGATGAAGATGCAAAGTATGAAATTGAGAGGCTTGCTTTTGGTGTGAGCTATGCTTGCATTGATGCATCAAAAACTTCTCTTTTTTATCCTAATTATCGTCAAACCTGCTAGCGCATCAAGTCTTTTAATTGTATGCAAGCTCTCATCACTTTCGCTGAGCATCAACTTGCTCAATATGTTGAGGTGATGGACACCGCTGGCCTCATAAATGAAGAAAACTCACAACTATACTTCCTTATGCCATATGTCACTGATGCTCCCACACTGATGCTGTCTGCTACAGTCTTCCAGCTAAAGCAGGCTCCAGACAAAAGCTTCCCCAAAGCCTCCTCAGCTTCTGATATGGCTTCCTAGGCTAATAACTTAAGATGCTATACTAAAAGTTCTTTATTTCTAATAATCCCTTTATTTGGCTCATTCGCAAATAAAGATGCTTGGTGGCTTTTCCTTTTAGGGTTGGGCACCACTAGTACTAAAAATATATATAGCCAGCTTTACAGTATCTAGATGTTTGTTTACCGTTTTTGAAATGGCTTAAAGCCAACAAGTTCCTCAGCAATCATCTTGATCATTATTTTTGATGCTTCATCTTTATTTTCTCAGCAAATAATGCCACTATGTTTCTTTTATGTTTATAGTTCAGAAACAATTGCTCACCTTGGGGTTCCACCTTTACTAAGCCATGGGGGGCGGGCAAAGGTACTTGCATTAGCAGACATGCAGGAAGAAAATAAGTAGTTAAGTGAGGATGTGCTGGGAAGTTAACCAAATTATATTCTTTCAATGTTTTCTGATACTAGTGAATTAGTTGGGGATAAAACCAATATTTTTACAGGCACAATTGATTTAGGTTTCTGAGGAATGAAGCTCCAGTTAATATTTATGATTAATTTGAATTCGAGATTTCCTAAATTTTTCAGAAATAATTTTCATTAGGTTAACATCTCGAGGACAGGATTGCCTAGCCTGGGAAATTATGTAAAAGTAAGTTCAAACCAATGGCATGACAAAGCTTCAGGTCAATGATTGCAAAGCTATTCCTCAGCAGCATATGCTGACAATCCTAATAAGAGGGCACTAGTGTGACAGAATACTATATATGTATGATACTTTCCCTAATAAAATATCTCGTTTTTGGTTGAACTAGATATTACTAGTGATTGATTTTAGTTATTGTAGGACGGAAGTGCCTAAATAAAATTTGAACAATTAACAAGTGTTAACTGAAACTTATCTGTTCTGATACTTGATCCTTGTCATCATACAGGGAAGTTTTATTAGTTAAGAAAAACCCTCATGAACCTGTGCAGTGACCACTTGTCAACATTTACACTACCTCCATAGTTTAGGAGTTTAATTACCCACATTGGTGTTTAAGTTCATATAATTCTGGTTCAAGCCATTGTCAACAGTGGTTACCCATAATTATCATTTCATCCAAGATGATGAAACGTATCAAGATCGTTCTGGACTTGCAGCATTACATGGAATATGTCATAACTGGACTGCAGTGCACACGGTTCATAGGGCCTATTCTATCTTACCTATCCGTTTTAAGAATCTTTTTGTGTTTACCCCCACCACCGCACTGAATAGCTCAGGCTATGAACTTCGTCTTAGAACTCATTTTCTCTGGGACTCTCCGCAGTAGTACATTATGACGAAGGATTTCTATCCCTGCTGGGACAAAAGGTTCCCCTAATCTTTTAAACCTCCCATGACTCCAAAATGGAGGTCAAGACTTAGGCTTGCTTATTATAGAGTGAGAGACAAATTTATCATCTCAAGCATCATGTGAGGGGCTCTTAAGTTAATCTGCACTCGCCTGCAGTTGATAGCCACAAAGGCATGGCAATCTATCAACCTAAACTGAAAACTATACCTCGAAGTCCCTAGTTATTTTTGACACCCAGGTCCATAATAAAGTCCCCTCTATATACCTGCTGGAGATCCAGGCCTAGATAACTCATCTGTCAAAGAGGTCCTGACCTGTCCAGGAATTCTATATCCCGCCTATGCCATATCCATATTGGTGTTGTTGACTAACCTTCTTTGACAAATCTAGGTATTGGGCCCTAATAGTCCCACCGCTTATGTTTGCCTTCTACTGATAATGGCTATTATCGATGTCCAGCTTTTGGGAGTCTGAGGGATTTTGGTTTGGAAATGCCCTCATAAGATGCTCTAACCAAAATTGTTATGAAAGGAGCTCAGTGGGAAACAACAGCACCAGGTTCAAGAATTATTGGAGAGTGCCCAAACCTTTTTTAGGCCTCGACCTACTATCTAAAAAAGAGTGGGGTACTACACCATGTGGAAAATGGGGACGTTCCCCCTTTTCAGTCCCAACTTACTAAAAAAGTAAGGTTGAAGAATCCCAGGTGGCAGTATAGCTCAAGAAACTACTCAAAGCCAGACTATTGGTGCCTTCACACAGTCCTTGTGCCTCCCCCTCTTGTTGGTTCCTAAAGGGTGGCAGCCATCCAGTGATGATGGACTACCGCCAGCTCAACACCATGCCAATAAATTCATTATCATTTGCCTCAAATTGATGACACTTTTTACTTGCTCACTGGGGCACAATACTTTTTGTGATGGATCTTGCTAGTGGATATTGGCAAGTGGATATCGCCCCTGAAGACTGAGCCAAGAGTGCGCTCATAGCCAATGAAGGGCTATTTGAACCTACGAGTATGCCACAGGGCCTTTGTAATGTGCTGGACACCTTTTAACGTTCCATGGATGGGATTCTTGAGGACTAAATTTTCTTGTGTCCTCATATACCTTAATATATTACCATCTTTTCATGAACTTTCAATGATCATTTGGAGCGCTTTTGGGAAGTCTTAAATCTCCTTAGGGAGGCTTCAATAAAACTCAAACCTTCTATATACTCTTTTTTTCCAATCAGAGATTGAGGACCTCAGACATAAGATCTTGAAAGATGGCAACCAGATCATAATGAACAAATCAAAGCAAGTGAGATGCCGTGCCACCAGATCCATAGGGATATTCTGATATTCCTTATAAAGTGGGCTATTAAGATCAGTTCATCCCTTGGTGTTCTAACCCAACTAAACCCCTTTTTATCCCTTCAAAAATGTGCCTATTAAGTGGCAGCCAAAACAAGAATATGACTTTAATGCGTCAAGGACCACTCTTTGCACTAAACCCATTAAAATCCATCTGCTTTGATCAACATTTATTGTTACTTACAGATGTGAGCTATGTCGCCATTGGGGCCATCATATCCCAAAACAATAAAAAAAGTTGATCATCCTGTAGCCTCTTTTAGCAAGATTTTGCAATGCTTAACGGAATTATGGCATTACTGAATGTGAATGCCTGGTAGTCTTGTTAACGGATAAACACTTATGGCACTATCTCTATGGTACCCACTTCACCATTATCATAAATCATTCCTAGCTCCAATAGCTGAAGAAAATGAAAAAACCTGGATGGCCATTTAGCTAGATGGGCTCTAAGGCTGCATAGCTACGATTTCACTATTGTCCATCATACAGGAGCAATTCACCAGAATAAAGATGGTCTCTCTAGTATGCCTTTACTGGCTGCCCTGACTACTGATGAAGACTATCTGTACAATCTAATCACCCGACCAGAACGCTGGATATGGAGACTCTGGAGATCCAAGCTTAACTCTGAAAAATGACCCAAAACAACACAGACAAAAGAAGAAATGTTATATAAGAAGTTCAATAAGAAATGGCTCCCCTTCATCTGCCCTTCTTTTAAAGCTGACATTATCTTAAAGGGGCAAGCGACTGTGGGACACAGGCAGTAAAGAAGACTCACAAGTGGATAATGACATGATGAGAATTGACTAAAAAGTAGAAACCTTCCAAGAGGTCTTGGAAGCTTGTATGACATGCCAGTCCCAAAATTGATCCAGTCCCGATATCATTACTAAGTCATTACCCCATTGGGTCCTTTCAATGTCATTATCATTAATGTAGTAGGCCCTTTTCCCACCAAGTTGCATGGCCATAAATATATTCTCCTAGCTGTGGACCATTTGACCAAATGGGTAGAAATGATTTCTGTCCCAGTTGCCACTGAAAAAACCATGCTTCTTTTTCTTATTTAATCTGTTTTCACTCAGCATGGATTCCCACAAACTTTACTTTCAGGCAATGGGTTAAATTTCACCTTGCAGGTAGCCCAAGGATTTAATTTGCTTTTTTGTACTAGTCAGAGAAAACCCTCTCTTACGACCCATCGACCAATGGGGTGTAGAACGTGCTAATAGAACCCTAGTCTCTATTCTGTGGAAGATGAACGCCTCTGAACCTACTTTCTGGAACCATTATCTACCCAGCGCTTTGTTTGCTTATAGGTTAAGCTACCATCGGATCATCAAGATGTGCCCTTTCAAAGCTCTATATGGACATGGTCCTCATTTAACAAGTAGCATTCAGCCTTTGCATGATACCTCCATACTTGAGAACTCTAATTTAGCTATGAGGGCCTTAACCAATGAAATTTATTCGCTACAAGCCTTAGCCATGCAAGTCATTGTCGTCACCACAGAAAGGGAGACAGCCCAATCATTTTGGACAACCCTCCATACCAATTTTTCAATTAGGTGACCTCGGACTCTTTTATCACCATCAACCCAGAAGGTAAAAGAAAAAGCTTGACGTTCTTTGGTATAGACCTTATAAAGTCATTTATAAGGTGAACTCAGAGTACTCCATTGCTGACGTCAATCAGGGGAAAGTGGTGACTTGAGTACATGGCCAAAACCTTCAACCCTATAACCCCTACAACAGGATCTTAAGGAAAGTATTGATAAATTTCAGGATGATGAGAAGTCAAAATGTTTTCTCCCAAATTGAGCTTTAGTAGGTCGACTCTTGAGCCATCATGAACAGAACCTTACACTGAAGGCACTGATATGAGATTAATCAGGAATCATTGTGCACATGAGAATCGATTATAAAACCTTCAGGAACTCTTCCCCGCTTCCCAAATCTTAAGAGGCGTGGCCCCCACCATTATAGTCAGGAAGATGATGCAGAACAATGTGGGTGTCGACCAGGTGGTTGATCAGGAAGGCAGTGAAAGATCCTGATTGTACTGGGTCACAAAGGTCCCCTGAGGCATTATGTCCCCACATGCCGTATAAGTATCAACGCTTCTTACCTCAATAAGTTAGTTTATATTAGCCTCATATTTTCTTTTTTTCAAAATCTCCACTAATTTACATCTTTGAAGCCCATTTTAAAGCTTTAGCCTCAGTCAAGAAAACTGTTACGCTGAGATCTGGTCCTCTTAGGTGCTAAGGAAATGATTGATTTTGATGCCAAAATTTCTTTGCAACATGCAGTGTAACCTAATTAAAATTTAATAACACTTTATTGCCTACATTCATCTAAACCTTTTGAAGTCTAAACTTGTCAATTACTTACATCAATGCTCCCAAAACATATGGCCTCATAATACTAGCTACATACCAAGACCTGTAGGCACTTCAGGAAACCCTTTAAAAAACAACAAAAAGAATTTCAGCAATCCCCATAAAAAATGAGCAAAATAAAAATAAAAAGATAACGCGTCCATTGAGTAAAATTACTTTCTTACCTGCAATTTCAAAGGGCACAATACCTCAAGATGTCGTCACCGCAGTGAAAATGTATATTTCCTTTTAATCCTCAGAAGACGTTAAAAGAGGAAGCACAATAGAAGCGAGATGTTCTATTGTGTCAAAACTATCAACTTCACCTGATCAAAATAATTATGAAAGTAATGCGTCTCAAACGATCATATTAGGACACTCTCAAAATGGACCTATTCAAGTACATCCCAAAATCTCATATGATGCGCATGCATTAACGCACATATAGAAAAAGCAGATGATCCTGAAGTAGCTGCAGTAGTCGCTAAACCATATGTACAACTGACTAAGGAGAAATATACCAGCTGAGGTGCCAAGCTGGACAATTGATACCCAAGTTTGAAGGGGGTAAACATAGCAATGACAATTGACACATTTATTAACAAATGTCCTAGTAAAAGATACTTTGAAACGCAAAATAAATTCTTTGGATTCTTCACCTATTCACTTTATAAAATCAATCGATTCTTATTAATCAAAGTGTACTTATGTTGATATTCTAGTCAACAAAATCAAAGTTGTAGCTATTATTGATAGTTGAGCGCCATCTTCTTTGTCAACTAAATTAGTCAAGAAGCTGAAAATAGATCCTGATATTGACCATTTTTGGATTTCTAGGCTTTCAAAGATGCTTGCTGATGCGTTTTGCACCTAAACCCCACCAATTAAATTCCGGGAATTTTGCACCACTTGTATAAAAATAGACCACTAATAGAACTAAAACGTTGGTTTTTATATATTTTATTGAGTTGCGGTTAGGGGGGAAAAGAACCTTCTTAATAAGTCAATGCTAGTATTAAAATTTCGAGGCTCAAAGTTTGGATTGCTTAGAAATGTCAAAATTAGGGAATAATGGGATTCAGCATATTTGAGCTCTTAAAACTTGCCTTGTTTGGATGGAACGGCTGATGAGGGGTTGATAGCAGGTAGGACTAGTCCATTAGGTAATGATTTTATGCATTTCTCCTAATCAATGGGCTGTAAATAATTTCACTTGGTGGGACCCCCTCAAGGCCTATAAAAGTGGCTAATCTCACATATGTGGTTTGCTTAAATGGTTAAGGGGACGGGGAAGAACCTAGGATTCCACCTAAATTCCACCACATGGTCGGTGCAATCTGACTACCTCAACTTGTGCTATTTAACTGAAAAGTATAATACAATTATTGCCCTAATTTAAAGGGTTCTACCAGAATCGGCCAGGGTCTTTTAGCAGATTTCATCATTATTATAAACTGAATCAATTTTTCATAATATTTGACTTTTAATTGTCTAACATTACTCCCTTCAAGAGTGTTAGGAGGTGAACAAAGGCATAAAAATCAGTCATGGTTCCAGTTGATGGTAACTCTAGAAAAGAGGGATTTTATGGATTATTCATTTCCTCACTTAGATGTGGCTATAAACGGTCCCTCCAAAATGGGCTGAGTTACTCACTCCTAATAGTAATCCAAATGTGGTATTACAGCACCAAGTCAGAAACTTGGAAGGATGGAAGTGGGGCTCAGCTCTCATTGGAAGCTTGATTTTCTTTAGTGACAAGCTTTGCCAATTTAGTCATACCTTAGATTGTAATTGGATGATGTGCTGGGCCAACTTTATCATGGCCAGTTCAGGGTCATTCCTGCCAGAGAAGATATCTTTGGCTAATAGAGCTGGCGCCTTAGGATCTCGCCCATTTAGCACATGGAAAGGGGACATTTTGAGGATGCGATGGTAGCTAATCCAGTAGGCCATGAGGGCACTTGGTAAGTAGAGATCCCAGTTGAGAGGGTCAGAACTAGCCAATTTGCGGAGTATAAAGAGAATGGTTCCATTAAATCTTTCTATGGAACCATTTGTAGATGGGTTATAGGGTGCCAAGAAGAGTTGTTGAGCTCCCAGGGAGGTGGCGAGGAGCTTTACCACTCAGGAGGTAAAATACTTCCCATTGTCACCAAAAAGGACACGGGCAACCAAGCCACGTGAAGATATATTGGTGTAAGAAGGTGCCGTGGCTTTAGCAGTCTGAGTGAAGAGCAACAGCTTAAACTCATTTGGCGAAATGATCAATTCCAACCAAGATATAGCGTTTGCCACCTGTAGTCTGAGGGAGAGGACCTACCACATCAAAACTTATGGTGTGGAATGGTTGTTGGGGCGTCATAGGTTGATACTGATATTGGGTCTTGAAGCTGGGTTGATTTTTACGTGTCAGGCATGCATCCAAGACTTCAGTTATGGTTTCCAAGATGCCCTCCCAATAGTACCACTCTTTTATCTACTCGCAGGTTTTGTGAACTCTGCCATGCCCAATAATAGTGTGAGACTCCAAGATTACAGGTACTTACTCCAATGGCTGGAGATAGGGCTACCAATTTACTCCTACTTTCTTATATAACTTCCAGCTCTCCACCATTGTATTGTGGGAGTGCCATGCTAACATTTTCTGTACTGGTTCATCTTCAGCTCACATATCAGGAGTCATTAGGAGTCATGGAACCTCTCTGCTTCGCTTTTTCAAGGTGAAAGGCAGGCAGCCTTGTCAACCCATCAACGTTCATATGGCGCATCCCATCTCAATGCCCAATGGTCATATCATAGTGCTAGAGCTTAAGAGCCCAGAGAGCCTACTGCCCAGTGGGCTCTTTCATATTTTGTAACCACTTTAGAGAGGCGTGATTGGTAACCACTTTAAATGAAGTCCCATATATAAAAGGGCGGTTTTATTAGAAAGCGAGCAGGACAGTCAGGTACTCCTTCTCTGTGGCGCAGTAATTGCGGTAAGCTTTTGAAAGAATTTTGATAAAGTAAAACATGGAATGATTGACCCCATGCTCATCCAAATGAGCCAAGATGGCTCCAACAGCGTAGTCAGAGGCATTAGTGAACAATATGAAGAGCTTGCTGTAGTCAGGGTGGCGGAGTATTGGCCTTTTTTGCATGGCTCCTTTAAGGTCTCAAACGCGGCCTTTTGTTCGGCACCCCAATGGAAGGCGGTGTTCTTAGCCAGGAGGCGGACAAGGGGCTCACTGAGCTGGGCGAATTTTGGGATGAATTGATGGTAGTAGCCCATCATGCCCAACAGTACCTAGATGTCACGAAGGGTTTTGGGCGCTGGCATCTTAAGTATTGCTTCAACCTTATCTTGTAGAGGTTGTATCCCATCTTGTGAAATAGCGTGCCCAAGAAAATCCAGCTTATTATGGAAAAAGTACACTTGGAGGGATTTAATTTGACGTTAGATGCCCGCAAGCATTGAAACAAGTTCTTTAAGTGGGTGAAATACTCATTGAACGTCTTAGGGAAGACTGTGATGTCATTGAGGTAGAAATTACACAACTCAGCTTAAGGTTCTGGATAATGTGATCCATCGCCTGCTGAAAAATAGCAGGCGCATTACACAACCCCTGAGGTAGCTGAGTGGGTTGGAACAAACCCTTGATACAAATAAGGACGCACTTCTCCTGATACTGTGCAAAAAGATCCATCTGCCAGTACCTGCTAGCCAAGTCAATGGTAGATAAGAATTTCAACTCAGAGAGTTGGTCTAGGGCGTTGTCAATGCGGGGGATAGGATAAATTTCCTTCTTGGTGAGGTTGTTCAGTTTACAGTAGTCCATAACTACCCAATGACCTCCATTTTTCATTTCTAATAGTAGAAGTGGGGATGAACAAGGGCTTTAGGATGGCACCGGCAACCCAGCGTCCAACAACTATTCTAGCTCGGTCACATCTATAACACCTCAACTTTTGATATATGGTAAGTTTTGTAGCAGATGGGACGAGCATCCTCAACGTCAATGGTATGCGTCCAATTCTTCATATGTCTATAGTCATTAATAGATTTGAAGAAGATATCGCTATAGGACTCCAAAGAAAATATGAACTTTATCAAGCTCTGCAGGGGTTAAATCATCAAAGATCTGAACAATGGGCAGAGTGTATTAAGATTGATCAGCAGGTAGGCCCATATCCGCCATAGACTTGATAAAGTGAACTTGATGGGCGTATTCAATGGGAATTAGCAGGCCTCTTCCAATCTCCTGATGCGTCTTGATGACCATGTCCTTTTTGGTGAGATTCCACAACAGCTGATTGATTGGTCGCTGATAAGAGGGGTCTAGAACACCTGGCAAGGCTCTAGGCTCAAGGGGACAAACTCCATCAATGCTAAATAGGTGCATTAGGCAGTCGTGTGGGATTTGCAAGGTATTCTTGGTGTGAACTACCCTTTGTTCACCATCCTTAATAACCACCTCTTCAGAAGCATAAAAAAAGATACCCTCCAGAGCGTCCACTCAGTAGAAAAAGCTTTTTTATCTCATCATTTGGTGGAGTAGTGCAGGGATATTGCAGAATAAGGATACTCAACCGTGCAAGCATATTCCTTTTTATTAAGATCTTCATAGGTCATAATTAGAGGAACCTCGTAGTTAAGAAGGGAGAGAAAGCCCTGATTTTAACAATAACCCCTTCAAATTTGAGCAAGAACTGGGTACCAATGAGTAGATCTTATTTATTGTTGGCCAAGGCCACCGCTGAGGCTGACAAGATGAGCTTCCAAAAAGTAAATGAGCAGAGAAGAGTAGGCTCTAATGGCGCGAGTTTTGTTTAGCTCTGCAGTTCCAAACTATTGCAAATAATTGAGGTCAGGGGTCAGCTTAATTTTTTTCACAAGTTTGGATGATACAAAGTTCACAGGGATTCAGTGTTGAGGATAGCACTTACCCATACTCCATTAACTACCGCCTCCACTTTAGTTAAAGTTCCAGACAAGTTGGTGGAAAGAGCGAGGACCTCATTTAGATGAAAATTAGAAGCAAGTCGTTTGGCTTTTTAGGGTATTTTTCTTGGATAGTGTGCAGGGCATGGACATACTGGGTGGATTGGATCATTGTGGCAATGAGCTGGTCAGCGTCTCTGGCAGTGTCAATGACCCCAAGACCCTGAACACGTGTCAGAGATAATTTTGATGGGTTATCCTAGCCCAATCCACACTCTCTGGGTTCAATCAGTTAGGTACTTCATTTCACCTGGAACTTCTAAGACAGTGACCGACATCTTCACAATCCCCTTTCAAATTCGTCGTCAGAGGGGCTCTCAATTCACGTCAATGACTCCATTGGTTGGGAGGTAATGTCAGAGCTTCCCTTGTTGCATGGTAGGTCCTGGACGAGCTCAATTACTTAGGTAAAATTTTGAGGAGACGCTGTGATAGTTACAGCTCAACATTTAGCCTTTGATGCAGGGGTTTGGACTGCCTCATGGGTACAGGTTTTGAGCTAGAGATGGACGGAGTGCTGAGGGAAATATCATTGTAGAGTGGGTGCTTTAACTACTTCAGCTTTTGGTCAATCAGCAGCTGTGTGATTTTGGGAAACAGGCGGTTTAGCGTTTGTGACCTGGTCATTTAACCCATCGTGAGTGGGGCAAATGTCAACCAAGAGAGGGTTTAGGCTTAGGAGCCAGCATTGGAACCACTTGGAGAGGCTCATTGGATGACAAAATGATGATCTTGGAGGCAAGGTAAAGAGATGACTGCCTTCATCAACTGGCTTTTTTAAGAAAAAGATGAAGGGGAGCACTTCCCATCACGGGCATCATCCACTGGCTATCTTTATGAGATGAGGAAGTTTTTTGGGATGGCAACACCCGTAGGAGCAGGTTTTTAAGGGGAGATAAGCGTAGGAGAGGCTAGAGTGGTCAGAATAGATGCTTGCCTCAGAGGTCCTTGCATAGGGTCAAGTTTATCTAGTCAGCTACCACTAGCAGTGCCTCTTTGATATCCTAGTACATTTTTGAAGGTGCGCTTGACTGAAGAGATATGAAGAGCCAAGGAGGGATGATGCGTTAAACCAGCCAAAATAGCAGCAATGGCGTCATCTAGAGGCAGCATGTTTGCCAGCACAAAGGTTGAGCTTCACTATAAAATTGCTCAACAAAAGGTTAGATCGATTCTTCCTCTTTCAAGTTAAGGCAAGTAAAACCTGTTTTTGCCTTTTTAACCACTGTGTGGAGCCAAAATTCTTAAATAAGAGTTTGTTTAATCTTCGTTTGTGTACTGAGGTTGGCCACGCTGAGAATTATGATCTCTTGTGTCATGTGACTCAAGCAAGGGAGGATGTGCTTGATTTTAATGATCCATTGTGCCAACCATGGCAGATTCATAAATATATAGAAACGACGCAATGCTGTCCTCACCTGGGATAAACT
Source organism: Massospora cicadina (assembly GCA_022478985.1). Classification (NCBI taxonomy): domain Eukaryota; kingdom Fungi; phylum Entomophthoromycota; class Entomophthoromycetes; order Entomophthorales; family Entomophthoraceae; genus Massospora; species Massospora cicadina. The sequence continues at coordinate 58,676 of JAKSZP010011879.1, forward strand.
TAGTATATTGGGGTTTAAAGGAGACAAGGGTAAACCAATTGAGAGCAGAATCAGCAGCAGTAGCTTCAGGAGAAGCTAGAGGGGCGCTGCTCAAGCTTTTTGAGTCGTGATAAGGTGCTGGCTAGTTGCTTTTCAAGGGCAACTATACTTAAGCCATGATCTGATGGAAGGGAAGGGGATTACTCACTTGAACGCTCCCAATCTGGGTGAAAGAATGTAGTGTACAGGTAGCCCCTGTAGTAAGCACCACTTGTTGGATTTTAGGTTTTTTTAGATGCTCAATGGTGCATTTTACACCTAAACCCCACCAATTAAATTCAGGGAATTTTGCACCACTTGTATAAAAATAAACCACTAATAGAACTAAAACGTTGATTTTTATATATTTTATTGAGTTGCGGTTAGGGGGAAAAAAGAACCCTCTTAATAAGTCAATGCTAGTTTTGTAATGTCGAGGCTCAAAGTTTGGATTGCTTAGGAATGTCAAAATTAGGGAATAATGGGATTCAGCATATTTGAGCTCTTAAAACTCGCCTTGTTTGGATGGAACGGCTGATGAGGGGTTGATAGCAGGTAGGACTAGTCCATTAGGTAATGATTTTATGCATTTCTCCTAATCAATGGGCTGTAAATAATTTCACTTGGTGGGACCCCCTCCAGACATATAAAAGTGGCCAGTCCCTACATAGGTGATTTGCTTAAATGGTTAAGGGGACGGGGAAGAACCTAGGATTCCACCCTGGATTCCACCACATGGTCGGTGCAATATGACTACCTAAACTTGTGCCATTTGACTGAGTAGTATTGATAAAATTATTGCCCCAATTCAAAGGGTTCCACCAAGAATCACCCAGGGTTTATTGGCCAATTTTGTCATTGTTATAAACAAAATCACTCTTTTCACAATATTGGAGTATTAATTGTCAGAAAACCATCACCAATACTATGGGACAGAGGGCCTTACCATTACATAAAAGCGAGAGAGCCTATAGCGCCTTGCCTGTCATGAGAATAGCAGAAGAAGTTTAGACCAGCCTGCCAGTCAGGATGCGTAAGCGCCCAAAAAGCAAACTAGAATGCCAGAGGCATTGCTGACCAAATGACGTTGTATGGAGCTGGGCATTGAGAGATGACGAATCTTTGGTGTAGGACAACAGTGAGTAGGATCCTGAGGACAAACCAAATTGAGCCCACCCCGGACCCTGGAGGTCTTACTGCATGGTGTGGAATCACCAAAATAGTTTCACTAAGTTCACCAGCATACAGGGTTGTTTTGACTGGGGAGACAAGGAGGCGGATCCTTACTTATAGATGGTGGAATTAAGGCCATAAGATCCCAGTATACTGTTGTCAGAAGTTCAGGATAACAGGATTAAAATGCCAGAAGTATCTGACTCACTGAATCCAATTGATAATGGTGGGGGTCACAATGGCCATGAGTACTGGTAGAGCCCATCCGGTGTATGGACTGATGGGCCACCAGGAAAAAGCCATTGGGGTTGCGGCCAGAAGAAAATTAACAAAATATAAATTGATTAATTTTTTGGCAAAATTTTATCACAAAGGAAAGGAAGAAGATTGACCAACAATTTTATAAATGCAATACAACTGATTACATAATGGTCAATTGGTGCAGTGACAAGTTGAGATTGGTACCTCAATTTTGACCTAACCGGCAAATTATTTGGAAAAGTGGGGGATTAGTTCACTGGGAACCAACGTCTAAGAATTCAGCAGTGGGCTGAGTCGCTGTCAGTTCAACCTTGAACATCTGAACCAAGGCTCAGCTATGTATCTGACAGTTGGCATGACAGTGTTTAGCCCAATTAGCAGCGGGAATCCCCAAGGCCACCCCACATAGGGGCGGGCCCATTTGAGTTGGGAACAGGTTCAGGACACCCAAACCGCCCATGCTCAGTCGCTGGACTATTCTTTTGGTCAGTGGCGTTGCATCAGGCGAAAAGCCTAATTTACCAACAGGGAGCTTTAACCCTTGTCGATGGTGTCCAATGCTGTTACCTGCCCATTTGGGATGATCCCTGACAATTTTGGGAGGGGGTGATTTTTTTAATCTTCATGTTAACTGAATCAAAACCGTTGGGCATTCTGACCAATTGATTAGTCTTCATTTATTTTTGACCATTTGAAATCTGAACATCAGGCTGATTGCCGATTGAATTAAATCTGATCAATTTCATTTTGGTGATTTTGGCGCAGATTTCACTGATTCCCCATAGCAGTTCTGCTAAGGTGAGTGTGGGTACTGGGGGTGGGATCCAAAGAGGAAGAGCTGTTACCCAGCACTTGTCTACCATGTGAGTGAGATCACTTTGAGTAATGAGGGGTACTGTCATCCTCTTTAGTACCTTCTTACTCCGGAATGGGAAAATGGCCTGATTGACACCTAGAGGATGTTCCCTGGGATTTACATTACCCTTCCTTTTTCCAAGGGAAGGGCCCCACCACTGGGAAACTGCACAAGAGCCACATTCTTGTGCGCCTTGGATAATTTGATCGCCATAATTGTTGCAACTTTTTTTGGGTGAGGGTGGGGAGCTTTGGGGTGGGATATATGGAACGCTTCAACCAGTTCTATACAGTTTGCGCAATCACATGCCTTGACCCACAGTTTTCATATGATGGATACCCTTTCCAGGCCACGAGGTATTGTACGGACTGTCAGTATCTTTGGGATGCCAAAATATTCTCTACATCAGCCTCTTCACCATTTTTGACGATGATTGGTTCAGGTTCCATGGGAATCGCACCCTTGAAGGGAAACATCTGGGGAACATGGAAGATGGGGTGCTGTTTCCAATGAGCAGGGAGCTTCAACTGGAAAACACTATTACCCAAGACCTCCTCCACCAAATGGGGGCACAAGCATTTATCTAGCGAACTTACAGGAAGGGCTTGAATTCTAAAAAGACAGGTATCTAGCATAACATAGGAGCCCACCATTAAATTGTGACCTGGGAGCCGGTTGCGAACTGCAAATTGCTTGTAGCATCTATGGCTTTGGTGAGGTGTTCCCACACTAAGGATTGAGATGACCTGATATGTTCAGCGTGGTCCATGGCAGCTTGAACCTTGGGCCGCAAGCAAGGTCTGACCAAAAATGAAGGATTATAACTAATGTTGCTTTGTAGGGAGAAAACCCCATGGATGCGTGAGTCCTAATATTATAAGAGAATTGAGCGAGAGGAAGATCATCAGCCAAGGTGTCTTGTGCGGCTGCAGCATAGAGCAACGCAGGTACTGTTCAAGGACTTGGTTAACTCGCTCAGTCTGCCCATCGGACTGTGGATGATATGCAGTGGAGTGACAGGGGGATATTTTTAGGATCAAGAGGAGTTCACTCCAAAACCACGCGGTGAACTGTGAGCCACAGTCACTGATGATCTCATTGGGAGACCAAACATCAAAAACACTGCGTACAAAAAGTGGGCGGTTTTTTCTGACATAATCCTGGAAGTACAAGGTATAAAAAGGGAAAATTTTGTGAAGCAATTCATCACCACCATCACCGCTGTGAGCCTGTTAGAGCTGGGGAGTTCAATGATAAAGTCCACAGACACCAAAGTCCATGGACCCTCCGCCTGCTGTAAGGGGTGCAAAGAACCATTTTTACTGGAGTAATCCGACCTAGCCCTGGCACAAATAACGCAATAAATGATCCAGACTGGGACTTTTTCTGTCAAACCCACCCAAATGTAGGTTCGCTTGGTCAATTGATGCATCTCTTGTTGCCAGAATGACTGACCAGGGGGATTGTGATGTGTGCGTAATACCTCAGTTTGGAAGGAGGGGGAACCCAGATGCAAGTCTGAAAATAAATGAGCCCCTCCTCCAAGGAGTATAGGGAGTGTTTATGACTCGGGTGGGCCAACTGCTCAACCAACTCCACCCTCAGGGAAGGCCATTTGACTGGCTAAGACCCGAGCAACTTGTGGGGAACCAGGAGCCAAAGCAATGGACAAAATGGTAGGGGGGACAATTGAAAGGATTTGGGTGGCATGAGTTATAGTAACGAGATCCACTTCCTCGTGGTCTGAGGAACAGTGGGTGGGGCTGCAGCTGAGAAAATTGGGAAGTACGCTAAGCGCACCTTTTACAAATTTGTATTTGAAGTTAAAACTGCTCAGGTTCCAATAGGTTTAGCCTTGCTGATGTGCATTTTTGGGGTTTAAAAAGTAAAAGAGGGCCTGGTGATCTGTGAAGTCCATTAATTCATGTTGAGCACCCTGTAACAGGTACTGCCCATGAGTTAAGGCCCATGCAATGGCTGACAATTTCTTGTCATAAATGGCCCAAGGCTGCTCCATGGAGGTGAACTTCTGGGTAAAATAGGTGACTGGATGTTCCAAGCCATTGTGCTCCTGGAGCAATACTGCTTCCAATGCTACCAAAGAGGCGTTTCATGCAACAATATATGGCTTGGTGGGATCAGCATGCTTCAAAATGGGAGGCGACATGAACACCTCTTTAATTGATTTGAATGCCTATTGGCATTTGGGTGTCCAGCGAAATGGTACATTTTTCCCTGTAAGGGGGTGGAGAGGGGCCACCAGCTGGGAAAGTGCCAAAAATTGTTTTATAGAAAATGATGGTTCCCAAGAAACTCCATAGTTGTTTCTGGGTAGTCAGGGTTGGCCATTCTCAGATCACGTCCAATTTATTGGGAGGGATTGCATAACCATCTTTAAGGATGAGGTTCCCAAGGAAGGTAACCTCCTCCTTATAAAACTCGCACTTGGAAGGCTTGACAAACAAGCCTGCCTTATGCAAGGCCGCCACAACTGCTTTCAATTCAGTAGTGTGTTGTTCAGGAGTTGGGGAGTGAACCAGAATGTCATTGATGTATGCAAACTGCACAGGTAAACCGGAGGTCACCTAGTACATTGTTGATCATGCATTGGAATGTAGTGGGAGCATTCTTCAGCCCAAATGGCATTACACGGAATTGGAAGATGCCGCACTTCGTCCAACTCACTGTTAACCATCCTTGCCCTTTCATTATCTAAATTTGGTTAAAGACTTTCACCAGATCCAGCTTAGAGAACACACGGGATTTAGCGATTGCCTGGCTGATTGTCTGCTCCATTAGCAAGAGGTAGGGATCAGAAACCATTACTTTGTTTAAGTGGCCATAATCCACGCAGGGACATAAATAACCATCCACTTTTTTAGCAAAGATGATGGGGAAGGCGATGGGGGAAGTCTCCTTTTAACAACCACCCTTTTTTCAGCATATCATTCAACCAGGTGTTGAGCGCAATTTCTTCCTCCGCTGTATGGGGATACAACGGACAGTTGATATTCACCAACTCCACGGTCATTCAAAATCCACAGTCAAACCTAGTGTGAGGAGGCAGACGATCCACTTTTTCCAAGTTGAAGATACTTTGATAGTGCATTAAGCTCTTGGGAAAATCAGCTGGTATGCCCGCAGAAGTGACAAGGGAATTGATAGAACTGCGGCCTTATGTTTTCTTAAGAGTAACAATCAGAGGGATTTCACCCTCCAGTTGATCATTGGTAAATTACAACATATTAGACTCCAAGTGAATCTTGACATGTTGTCTGCGCCACCATCCCATACCTAAGATCACCAGAAACACTAAGTTTGGCATAGCAGAAAAATGATTACATAAGCTAAACTGGTGGATTGAAAAGGATACTGGTCAATGGACAACATATGAGGTCTGGGAGGCAGACGAGGTCACCATCACAGTGGGACCCACGTCCATTTCCAGTTCTAATTGTTGGGCTAACTCAACACTCATAAAGTTCCCCGCAGCTCAGGTATCCACCAGAGCCTTGAAGGAGACATTATGCGAGCCAACATTAATCTTCATAGGCAATAGAAAATAAGTGAAGTTTTGTTTATTAGAAGATTTGACCAACTCCGTTGCAACTGAATAAATAACTGGCAAATTGGAGGTAGGGTGGGGGCTTTTGCAGGAGCAAAAATTGGAAGTATGAGGGTGGCAGATCTGACTTCCTCCATATGGGCTTTCACAGATTCATTTATGGGTGACTCCGTGTCAGCCAACTCGGCCACAGGAGTTGCAGCAGGAATGAAAATGGGTCTTCCACTGGTTCAAAGGTATACACTTCGTCCGTGTCTTCATTGGGTAATACTATCATAAAATTCCCCTTCTGGTAATGGGAAACATGGCAGGGGAAGGCATTAATAGTAGTCATGGTATCAAAAGTTTAATCTACTTTCCTTGGACGGTGGACCAGACCTCTTGATGAGCAGAAACTGAATCTAAGCCTGATCTAAGGACTTACTGAAGATTGTTGATAGAGAACCCAACGTGGGAGCCAGTTCATGAAAGGTAGAAATCAAAGAAAACAAGCTAGGGGCTTCAGCCATGGCATCAAGCAATCTGATTAGGTGATCCAATTGTGACACAGGGGGCTTCAAGGCAGCTGAAATGACAGCCGTCAGGGGAGTGGGGTCTCCTGTTTGTGAGGAAGAGCACTGAAGCCCTCTATCCCAGTGGCGGGCATCCCCCTCCACCGCGTCCAACAATGCAAGCCCTTGCTGGGCATGAGATAACGTGGAAGCATTATTAAGCGCAATTTCTGTACGCATTTGCACCTCAGCGAGGGTGTAAAGAACTTGATTGGCTATCTCCCAGGAAGAAACACTTGAGCTTCCTTCCAGGCTAGTGGGAGGAGGAGGAGCAGCAATATGCGCAGCTTGGGTGGGCTGAAGAAGATTCTCCAAGGTAGAGCGGATACTATTCCCAAAATTGGTAAGTGATCAAACAAACAACAAACAGCATATTACTAATTGTAAATTCATTTGGTAAAGGGTAACCACTGCAGCGCCCACCTCGAAGAGCAGGGTGGAAGTGGCTGGAAACAATGGTTGGTCAATCATGTCATGGAAATGGCAGAAGAAGCTTATACCAGCCTGCCAGTTGGGATGCGTAAGCACCTAAAAAGCAAACCAGAATGCCAGAGGCATAGCCTCACATATGACGTTGTATGGAGCCATGAATTGGGAAATGATAAATCTTTGGTGTAGGACAACAGTGAGTATGACCCTGAGGACAAACCAAATTGAGCCCACCCCAGACCCTGGAGGTCTTACTGCATGGTGAAGAATCACCAAAATAGTTTCACTGAGTTCACTGGCATACGGGGTTGTTTTGACTGGGGAGACAAGGAGGCGGATCCTTACTTGTAGATGGTGGACGTAAAGCCATAAGATCCCAGTATACTGTTGTCAGAAGTTCAGGATAGCAGGGTTAAAGTGCCAGAAGTATCTGACTCACTGCATACAATTGACGACGGTGGGGGCCATAGTAGCCATGAGTACTGGTAGAGCCCATCCGGTGTATGGACTGATGGGCCACAAGGAATAGCCAATGGGGTTGCGACCAAAAGTAAAAAAAAACAAAATAAAAATTAATTGGTTTTTTGGCAAGGTTTTATCACAAAGGAAAGGAAGAATTTGACCAACAATTTTCTAAATACAATGCAACTAATTAAATAGTGGTCGATTGGTGCAGTGACAAGCTGGGATTGGGACCCTCAATTTTGACCTAACTGGCGAATTATTTGGGAATGGGGCAGATTAGTTCACTGGGAACCAACATCTGAAAATTCGGCAGCGGGCTGAGTCACTGTCAGTTCAACCTCAAACATCTGAACTGAGGCTTAGCTAAATTTCTGACAGTTGGCATGATGGCGTTTGGCCATTGAGCGGCGGGAATCCCCCAAGGCCACCCCACATAGGGGCGGGCCCATTTGGTTGGGAACAGATTTGAGATGCCCAACCCGCCCGTGCTCAGTTGCTGGGCCATTCATTTGGTCAGTGGTATTGCATCGGGCACAACACCTGATTTGCCAACAGGGAGCTTTAACCCTCATCAATGGTGTCTGATGCTGTTACCTGCTCATTGGGGATGATCCCCGACAATTTTGGGAGGGAGTGATTTTTTCAATCGTCATGTTAACTGAATCAAAACCGTTGGGAATTCCAACCAATTGATCAGTCTTCATCTCTTTTCAACCATTTGGAATTCAAACATATGGCTGATTGCCACTTGATTTAGTTCTAATAGATTTCATTTTGGTGATCTCAGTGCAAATTTCACTGCTTCCCCATAGCAGTTCTGCCAAGGTGAGTGTGGGTGCTGGGGGCGGAATCTGAAGTGGAAGAGCTGTTACCCAGTGCTCGTCTACCACGTGAGCAAGATCACCCTGAGTAACAAGGGGTACTGCCATCATCTTAAGTACCTTTTTACTCAGGAATGGGAAAATGGCCCAATCAACGCCCAGAGGACGTTCCCCAGGACTTACATTGCCACTGCAATCTAGTGCACTTGTAGTGTCTGCAGCTGCAATTGTGCTACCAAATGTAAAATATGACATATCAATCAAAACAAGCTTTTTGATAACCTATGTCATTTTGTGCAACTATAAAGAAACACATAAACAAAACTAGGTTAGACACTTCCAATTTATCACAACTGCACTAATACCAAGCCCACTAGCCTTTTTCAGTAATTCATTAATATATCCTATGCCGATGGAATAATACCATTTGATATACTCATAAGGAAATTGAAGTTGACCATTGCCCAACGCCATAAATAAAATTGGGGGATATCACTAAGATTAAACAAAGATAAAACATTAACACCAAGCATCTAACTGGTTATGAGTACCAGAACTACATTAAATATTCCAGAAGGATTTCATAAGGAGGTTTTATCACCATGAAACCATTCTCAGATGGAACCAGTATAGCGTCTAATATACTTATCTCAGGCTATGGCGAAGTTAACATTTTACTGTCAAATTTAATGAAATAGAATATCAAGCTAGAAAAAATAAGTGATCGCATTTGAACATCTGGTACCCTAAGATGATTGAAAGTCAGCTGTAGATTCTAGTGATTTATCGGAACTTGGCCTTCTGCAAGGGCGTGGGGCACATGCTTTTTCCCTCAAGAATCACTTGCTGGATTATCTTAGCAGCAAAAAGATGAAGCCTTAGAATTATATTATTAATACTTTAAAATTATTGCAAAAGATGACCTGGATCTGGGTTGGGGAAGTGAAAACAACACTTTGTGGACAATGATTATCATGCACCCATCAGAATAAGGCAATTAGGCGTTCCTAAGCTATCAATGAAGTAGTTGGATAAAAGCTAAAAAACTTTTAAAATGTGTAATGATTGTACATTTAAAAGCCCTTGGGACAGCCCAATTTTATTTGTAAAGAAGGATGGTAGTAACCGCGTTGTAATTGATTATTATTGCCTCAATGCCATTATGAAAAGTATTTGTACCCGTTGCCAAGTTTTGATGATTCTTTGACTTTCTGTGAGGTGCAATATACTTTACATCAATGAATCATATCTCCAGATACTGGCAAATTAATTTGCCAAATGAGGAGCAAAAGAAGTGTGCAATTATAGTATTTCATGGTTTAATTAAACTAACACGCATGTCACTGGGGCTGTTTAATGCGTTGCAGACTTCCAGCATGCGCTGGATACTTCTTGGGTGGTCTAAAGTTATCCTGTTTACTCGTGTAACTGGATGATATTAATGTTTTCTCACAAAAGTTCTCTCAACAACTGGAACGCCTTGATAAATTGTTTGAACGATTACTGAAGGCCAATATGAAGATAAAGGCCTGATATTTCAATTCTTAAAAGATCAGTTGGAGTATCTCGAATTTTTATCAATCCTTAATTCTTGTGGTCTCAACCTCAAAAGGTGATTGCAATATCTAACATGCAAGCTCCAATGAGTATGCAAGATGTTCAAGTGTTCTTAGCCATGGTGAGACATTATCAAAAAATTATTGTGGTTTTGGAAAGATAACTGAGCCCTTATTTCGACTGCTTAAAGGAGGATCTCTTTTTGCTGGGCAGCTGAATGTAACAGGCCTTCAAATCTCTGAAAACCACGCTTTGTATGGTGCCATTACTGCAATATTCTGATTTTACAGAACAATGTATCATACAAATTGGTGCCTTTCTGAATGCAATTTGAAGTGTATTATCTCATATCAGGGATGATGGAGAGGAGCACCATGTCACTTGTTGTAGCATAAAGCTGGATAAACATGCGCTTATCTATACAATGATGGAATTTTTTTGGCGGTGATCTATGTATGTAAACAATTCTGCGTATATATTCATGACACCAGGTTTTGTGAAGTAACAAATAACAGTGTAAAATGTAGGCTTCAAATCTAAAAGAGCCTGAGGGTCATTTAGCCCGCTGGGCTCACAAATTACATGTGTACAAAAGTGAGATCATTCATTGAGCAGGAGCTTCTCATCAGAATGCAGATGGATTATCAAAACTTCTAATTGTGGTTTTATTGAGCAATTTAACTGACGAGATCTATGAAAAAATTATAAATTGGAAGTAGGAGGATGAGCTGCCTGAAGACAAGAAGGTTTATAATAAAGCAATAAATGATACAGAATATCATGATGGAGATTTATACAAATTTAAGCCTGATGGACAGCGTATAATTTTTCTAAAGCATTCAGCATGGATGAACTTTATTATTCAGGTCCACAAGGCAGTGGGACATAAAATAATGAATAAGACGCTGGAAGTAATTTGACCTAATTACTACTGGGTTCCCATGCGAATTGATATTTAAAAAGTTGTTGAAAATGCCATTGTGCCAAATTGCAAAGCCTATGAAGTTTGACGTTCAGATTCAATTAATTAAACCAGACGGGCCTGGAATACAATATTGATTGATGTTGTTAACTCATTACCAGTAAGTAGCTTTGGCAACAAATATATTTCTGTTAGTATCAATTATCTGAATAAATGAGTGAGGTGAAAGCTATATGAGAAACCGTGACTGAAAATGGCTAAATTTGTCATGGATTATATTGTTTACAAACATGGATGCCCTCAGAAGATCTTGAATGACAATGGAAACAACTTTACTGCACAAATGGTGCAGAGCCTGATTAACTAGAGTACATTAAAGGAGTACTATTGACATCATACCACCCTGAGATTATGGAATGGTAGAATGAGCAAATGGTACCATTATCAGCATATTGCACAAAAATCCAGCTGCAGATTCATCACAATAGTTTACTTTCAAATGTGCTATGGTGTTTGAATATAACAAAAGACATCAAAGTAGTTAGGAGATTCTCCATTTTAATTATTGTATGGTAGACAGCCAGCTCTACATATCATTGTTATATTCATTGTTAACCTAACTGAGACAGTTAATCCTTATAATCCATTTCAAACAACTACAAAAACACTAATCAAGTTTCAGTCTAAGACCTGTCAGAATTCAATTAATTGTAAAACAAATTAATAAGTTATGGTGATTCTAATTGAGCTGACGTTGCTAAGTTTAAAGAAGCAGACTTGATAGTATAGTGTGATAATCATACTGTGGTTAGAGCGCACAAGTTGGCGCCACTTTGGAAAGGTCCTTTTATCATATTTAAAAATTATCTGAAGATGTATAAACTATTGCCAATCAAGGTGTTTGGGTTGTAATAAATTTAACTCTAAAGTTTTTCATCCATACCATATGGAATAAATAAGAAAAAAGAAAAGTAGAAAAAGAGAAACTGAAAAAAGAAAAAAATATATATAATGAAAAGCAATAAATTATAAAATTGAGTTAAAAAAAGTTATATGAACCATATTTTTGGAAGCCTCATTAACTTCATTGTCAAAGCCAGTTACCCTTTCTTTAGGAGGAGGGTGAGTTAGGTTAAACAGATGAAACCTTTTTGAAGAGCAAGTGGATGTTATTTTCAGAATTATATAAATTTGACTGTTGAGACCATGCTGAAGATGAGCCAAACCAAGGAAAACTTGGCACCAGGTGTGTTGGCCTGACCAACTAAGGAAGGGCCACCAAATTAGGGGAAGAGGCCAATGGGAAGAGGTAAAAATTTACTGTTTTAGGTTATTATTGGCAAACAACCCCAGTAACCTTATTACTGCACAGGTTCAGTTTCTTATGCACTTCATTTGCGTTGTATAGAATATTAGATTATCAGTTGATAATAGTATGATGACTATTATCCATAGTTGAGTGGAATTCTTATATCTTGGCCCAATGCTCGGCCAGTATTCCCACTTGAACTATTTGAAATGTTGTGATCTAGGGATTTGTTCCCACATTCTGTCCAACCCAATATTCTTTGAGATTCCTTAGTGACAGTCTCTTTGATCCAACACACAGTCAGCAGCTATCCCTGATTGTTTCTCCTTCTTCTCTAGATCCCCACTCAGATCTTTACTCTTTTCCCTAAGAGTCTCCAATTATCAGACACAGCAAACATATTGTTGACAATAATAGAACAATTGCAAGCTAATAATAGTTTACTACTTAAACTATATTCTGGATGAAAAACTAAAGGACTAATATCTTTAATATGAACTAACTATCTGCTCTTATTATAAGTGAATTCTAGTGAACTTATAGTTGTGATTCGGTCACCTAACCCTTGGTTAACACCTCTTTGATGAAATGGCAGCCGTTGCCATTGAATCACCCATCCTCGTCTCAGCAGTAATGGTCTTTCCCATCTTGGCTAGGATTCCGTCATTGGACATCCTCAAGACCTCAAAAGGAAAGAGTTGAAAATGTGTACCTAACGTTTTCCTCCCAATCTAAGTGAACCAACCATATTTGTATAGCGACCTGATTAGGTAATGGGACTTATTACCCATTAAGGCATGTCACGCACCAACTGGTTGATTTATTAGCTGCAGGTGGCATCACTCGCCTCACAACTTGTTACTCATTCTCAATCAGTCAGTGATGAAACCTGACTGATCCCAATTGGGACACCTGATAGTTAATCACTATCAGATGCCCTTATTTTGTTGGCAACTTCGCCCGATGAGATCTTAAGTACCTGTCCATATCAATCCTCAAAGGATATGACCAGGTTATTATCCCAAAATTTCCTGAACATAGTTACTTTAAAATTCGGGCTAACCAATTTCCAATTCACCTCACCTTAAGGAATTATCCCCTAGAAATGCCTGGTAATCTAGCAGGATGGGAATAAGGGCAAAAATCCCAAAACATCCCCCCTCTTGCCTAGATTCCAGCGAGAAAAGGACTGGGGCATGAGAACACCACTTCGGAAACTCAGTCAAATACTTCTTTGGATCAAGCGTAGTATGATCATCAATACTCTTGGCTGCTCGGGATGACCTTCAGCATGCGGCTCTTTTCCTCTTCCTTCTTGCTACTGCCTACTCTTGCACGGTCCTCATAAACTACTGTCATGCCAGGCTGATGAATTTACTCATGATGATATTCATCCCAGGATCTGGTTTTCCCCCCATCAGGACATATATCCTGCTGTCATATTCAAGGTTCTTGGACCAGCATCCTTGATTTCCTGATTTTCTCCTCATCGCAGACTGAGAATATTGCCATCAATGTTTGTTTCACAGCCCAATTAAGAATACTTATTTTAGTTTGAACTTGTTATTTCTCTCATAACCTCTTGGCTTAAGTCATTCCTAGTTCTTCTCTTAAAGAGCTTATCCCATTTATTTTGAGATTAAATTTCTCCAAAATTGGAGCTTAATGGATTGTAGAGTGCATAATGTCAACTTCCATATAAGTCTGACATCCCCCCTCTCATCCAGCTCATATATCAAATTCTGAGTCACAGTACCAGCAGCTTCGAATTAGTTTTTCTGATCAAGATCTTCAGCTCTTTCAGCATATGAGTTGAGATGCATGACGAACCTCTTCTAAAGTCCTTCCAGTACTAGTACGCCTAGTCTGGCAACAGCGGCTAGTCCTTCCATCGAATTACCAGAAATGGTAACCTATTCCTTCGAAACCAGGCTTGCAATCATTTGAACAACTCTCAGCCAATTCTTCCTCTGTCATCAATTCAAGAGTTGATTTCAAAACTCTTCAGGAATCGGCCATTTTTGCAGATGCATTGGCCATCATTGTGGATGCTCCAGAGATTATGCTTTCACTCTTGATTGCTCTTTTCTTGAAAGGTCAGACCTGCATCTGAGTTCCTCTTCTGACTCAGAAAATACTACAAACCTACTGTTTTGGATACTGATCTCACCATTGGTAACACTATTCATTTTGAGTCCCCTACACTGAACTCTGGGCCCAAGTCACCGAGGCTTTGTCTCTAGAGCTGAATCCCTCTGATCTTGAGAACATCCTAGATTAGGATACCGCCACTTATTCTCTTTGCTAAATCAGCTAAGCTCTTCAAAGTTGGTCCACAAAGCTTCAAGCCTCTCACAGGTTTATACCATTCCTTCAACTTCAGCTTCTGAGAAGCCCATAATTGTCACTTTCAGGATGCCATTTGATACCTACTCAACTATCTCATCTCCAGCACTTCCCATCAGTATCTTCTGCTGATGGATTTAGTAGGGGGCATGATTTAGCAACCCTTGTCAAGCATCCCTTGTTTGCTGCTAGCCCATATGTCCAGTGTTCTTGATGAAGCCCATCATCTGGCGCTCAAGACTAATCTTCTGGCTCTGGTACCATATCAGGATTACTTGGGGTTATTCACTGACTGCCTCTTCTTATACTGTTGCTTTCCTCATACTCTGGGGTTTTGTAATTGGCTTCTTCTGACATTTCAATTTCCCTTCTTCTAGTCACTTTCTTGCAGGGCTCTGCATCTGCTCAAAAAATGTGGTTTTGTGTAGGTCTAGCCCTCGTTAGCATCCAATCTCACATTAATTTTGACGGGGTATTCATTCCTACTGCGATCCATCCTCCCTCCCCTAAGAGACAACATAGGCAAAATCATCCTCATATCGAGGACAATCAATAAAATAAAAATTATATACTATATCAGTTTTTTTTGTGCGGTTTATAATTTTTCTCAATAAATTTTATCAATCTTATATTTTCATTCTTTTTTTCCATGGGACTTGACCTTGTTTCAGTTCAGCAGTCCACCTTTTTATTTTTTTCCCCAAACTGGGTCCTAGGTAATCTTAAACATACCAGTTTTCTATGTTTCAGATGTCCTTTTTTTAAACTTAACCATCTAGATTGGTTCATAGTCCTTTTTTGGACTTGACCTAATCATCAGTACATGACCAACTAAATGGTTCATCAATCCTTCAGGAACCCTTTTATTTTTAGCATCAATCCATCATTTCAAATACTTAGCATGGACTCGATTCACAACTTTTTTTTCAAGAGATTCTTGATGGAGTAGGCATCAGTCGCCGTCTTAGCAATAAATTCAAAACGGACTTTTTCACAACACATCTAGTTTGTTTCTTATTCCAAAACCATGCGTATTTCAATAGGCTAAACTTTTGACTATTCAATATTCTTCTAAGGCCAGTCAGTTCTTATTGTCCATCAATTTTGCTCATATCCTTTTCTTCAGTGTAGTATCAAATGCTTGCAATTGCATATCAATCAGGTTATTTGTCAGTCAGTTCAAATACTGTTCAGCACTCATCCCCAATGTTGTTATCACCACAGAATATAAAATTGGCAGCAACGCGGCCTTCCTCCCATATAACAATTCAAACTGCATTTTTCCCATCGCCATATGATGACTGATATTGTAGACGAATGTCACAGAACTCAGGTATGTTCCCCATGCGGAAGTTCTTCCTGCGACCAGATTCCTCAGTGTCATGGCCAATATTCCATTTACTCGTTCTACCAGTCCATTCATCTCTGGCTGGTAGGGTACTGACATGACTCCTCTGATCCCCATTATCTCATTCGATTGTGGGATCACATGAGATGTGAAGTTTGTTTTATTATCACTAAGCAGGACCTGCGGACATCCATGTCTATATACTACTTGATCCAGGATGAACCTCGCGGTGCTGTTAGCGTTTACATTTGCTAGGGCTTCATCTTGACCCATCTCATCAGATGGTCTATGGCAACTATTATGTACTTGAATCCCCCTGTGCTCATTGTCAGCAGTCTCATCACATCAATGGACACTGTATGATAGGAAAATCCAGGGCGGACCAGTCATATCCAGTTGTATTCTTATGTGGCTTTTTGCAGTTGGAACTCCATACTACAAGCTATATGGTCCGCGACATTGTAGTTGATTTACTCCCAGTAGTACTGGCAAATATAATCAGTTGTTTAACTCAGGCCTCCATGCCCAACAACCTTATGAGCGGCTTTAATGATAGCTGCTCTTTCTGACAGCTTCATAAAAAATAACTGCTTCACATTAAATGTCTTCAACACTTATCCATACATGATCTTGTTGTTTTCCATCACTTTCTGAAGTGCACCTTGGATTTCTCAGGGCTTGTTACTAATTTTTCCATTGACCATTCTCTGGAATAGCTCATTTGCCTGCAGATATACCATCTGGACCATTGGTAACAAAAATAAGCCATCCACATTCTGGTGAGAAGCCCCCGCTTGGTAGACAATCTCATAATCTTAAGCCTGTAGCTTAAGTGCCCATCGGGACAATCATCCTTCTCATTCTCTTAAATTATGGAGCCAACACAACAAAGAGTGGTCCGTCACCACTTTAAAGTGCGTTCCGTGGATATACACCCAAAACTGCTTACAGGCGTAAATGACCACAAGGCATTCAAGCTCAGTTATGGTGTAGTTCCTCTCAGCAGCTGAGAGTGTCCAGCTCACATACACCACCGGATGTTCATCCCCAAGTTTGTCTACTTGGCTTGGTATGGCACTAATTGCCATCAACAAAGCATTGGTTTGTATTGTAAACTTTTGACCAATTTTTAAAAATTTTCAAAAATGGAGAATCAATTAGATACTGGCGTAGCTCATCAGAGGATTCCTGCACTTCTTCATTCCATACGAATCCTTTTTTTGGATCCTTCAACAGATGGAATAAGGGCTCGGCTATTCAGGCAAAGTCCCATATAAATCTTCTATAGTATATGACCATCTCAAGGAACACTTGGATGTCTTGGACACTCTTTGGCACAGTCAACTTTCTATGGCTTCAATCTTCTAGGCTTGCGGCTGCAATCCACTAGAGTTGATAACAAATCCCAGATATTCCAACTCTTTTATGAAGAAGTGGCACTTCCTTAGCTTAATCTTCAGGTTAGCCGCAGACAGTTGCTTGTTTACTTCTTCCAAGTGCTGAAGATGATCAGTAAACGTCCTACTGAACACATTGATATCGTCCAAGTATACCAGGATGCATGACAACTTCAAGTTGCTCAGTATAGCATCCATGGCCCTCTGGAACGTTGCGGGAACATTACATTGACCCTGGGCCATCCTCGTCAGTTGGTATAGCCTCTGTGCGGTAATAATCATGAAATTTTCCTGGTCTTCTTTTGGCAAGTCAATTTGCCAATATTCCTATATCAGATCCATTGCAGAGAAATACTTCACTTCTCCCAAAATGGTTTAGAACATCATTGATCCTTGGTAAGGGATAAAAATCCTTCTTCATAATTTTATTAAGCTTTACATAGTCGATCACCATCTGGTTGAGACATCCTTTTTCTTCATGATTAGAATTGGACTTGCCCAGGGACTCGACAATGGAAATAGAAGACCATGATTCACTAGTTTGCTGATTTCATCTTCCACTACCACTTTGGCTGCTTTTGATCATTGGATCAGTCTCATCCTAATTGCTAATTTTCCCCAGTCTTGACCTTGTGGATCATGTCTCATGAGCATCCCAAATTGTGGTCATCCTGAGCAAATACTTCCCAATAATTTTTGAATGATTAAAATACCTCCTCTTGCTGGCCTTTCAACAGATCAGCGAGTTACTATTAATCAACCAATAGATGATTCTCTCAGTTACCCTGGCCAGTAAATCCATCTCATCAAGTGTCTTAAAATCTTGGAATCTCCTCAATTCAGCCATCAGGATCAGATGAAAAAACATGATGATCTGATTCTTCCTAATCTTCATCAGGTTTTCACTTAAATTTGCCAGGAGAACTCGAATTTCTCCATGGCCCAACACTATTATCCCAGGAGCCACCCAAGGCTCTACTCTAGACTTCTTCCAGGGGCTTCTGACCTCCCCATAAAACAGCTCAGGTATCTCCAATGTCAACCTCGTGTTGACTATCATCTGCAATCCTGCCAGTATGGTCTCTCATTCTTGATCCTCAGTGGAATTCCCTGGTTCTCTAGGTTCTCCGTCAGCATTTCTCGTCGCTTCCTAGCAACTAATTGGTACCAAATTGGGACAATGCCATCATTATATATTAAATTAATGAAGTTGTTTCTCCTATTCAGCGGAGCTACACCATCCTTCTGATATACCAATGATAGCATCTGACCCAATATGGTCAACGTGTTATCCTCAAAGATACATTTAACTCTGTACTTTCGTAGAAACTAAGTTCCAATCAGAATGGCATAGTTTTTTTTGGCCAAAAAAATTTCTGGCGCTGATACCACCAATGACCTGAATTGTAGTGGCAGTGCACTATACACTCCAGAAGAGATGGTGGTGTTTATCCCAGCTGTCCCTCACTCCTTCTTATGTTCTAAGTCTGGTGAGATCTTCATCCTCTTTACCAGCTTGGTTGAAACAATGTTGATGGGTGCTCCACTGTCAACAATTGCCCTCACCTGCACTCGATTCACTTGTATATCTATATACATACACTTGGAGTATTGCAATATAGTGTTTACTGAGTGTATAGCGGCGTTATTAGCCAAATTGAGGGTTTGAATAATTTGCGCTGATAAATCAGGAAATGTTCTTGTTATTGCACTGAAGGGAATCAACAAATTGGCCTCATCTAATCAGACTTAAGTAATTCCTTGGGATTCTCAGCAGTTCAAATCTTGTCCGCCTTTTGTCAGGCGTATGGCTAGGAAACTTCCTTGATTATCTCAGGGTTGATTCCTTATGCCCCAGATCTGGTCACAGCATTTACATCCAAATTGACCACTTGATATATCTGATCCTGTAGGTCATCGTCCATGAACAGATCGCTATATCAATTTCCTCAGTGATGATTTCAGGAGGAACAGCCTTCTCTGCAGCTTTAGACTATCCCTGTCTAGGCCGCAGGCCCTTTTCCTGATTCCTTGGTGGCAGCTGACTTTTTTGCCCGGACCAAGTTGATTTGATCCTTCAGCTTCTTACAGTGCATGGAGAAATGTCCTTTCCCACCACTTTGGTAGTATACCTTTTCCTTCTTATTCAACCATCTGATTTCTTCAGGATTATTCCCTGGCGCGGTTTGTTTGTTTGTCTCTTCAGTTCCTTTATTCCCCTTCATAAGATTTAATTTTATAACGAATTTGATTTGAAACTTCTATTTGGGGTATCAAATGTTGCTCCTAAAATCTTCAAATTATCTACCATTTGAGAGGTAGTTATTTCTGTTGTGAACATGGAAGACATCATATGATGTAAATTGTGATAGGGCTGAAGGGCCGCTTGTAAGGCGAATCTGGCATCAAAGTCATCCAGTGCTTTCGCTCCAACCAGGATCTGAGACTCCTGGTAGAATCAATCCGCAAAGCTTGCTAAAGACTCATCTTTATGGAACTGGATTCCCATAAATTTCCTTTTTGTGTTTTGACATGCGCGTCAGACTCCTAAATCCTTTATGATAGCCACCTTTGCCCCTGCATATGACCAGCTGTCCCCCTCCAGGAGAGGTAACACTAAGTTCTGACAGTCAGTGTCTAGGCAATTCATGACTGTCAACGTTTTTTTTCGATCCCTATAGCCATACATGGTCATATCAAACAGTTGGAAAAACGCTGGGGTATTATCCCGATATAACATTGGCAATTTTGGCATTGCCTTAACTTCCTCCAAGTTATCTCTGACCAAACCTCTAGGTTTGGCCACTCAGCTCATTTAGAGGAGTGACTTTGGGAATCATCTTCAAAATGGCAGCAAAAGCGGACGGCATGTTCCTTATTGTATTTGACTTCCCAAGTATCATGCAAGGACTTCTTTCTTTGGCATTGCTTGCCATCTAAGGCTCACAGCCACATTTGTGAGATTTGAGTTCCTTGACCTGTTTAATCAGTCACTCTATATCTGCTCTGAAATTTATTATAAGAATGCAATCCGCTTCTTGCTCCGTTTTCAGATATAAGACTTTTTGAACAAATTCACCTTCTTTCTTCTTTAAAGAAATTACTTTCCCCCAGCAACTCAACCCTGAAACTCAAAACATTATCAATTCCTTCCTCCATCTTGGCTACTCATTCTTACAAAGCTGTGAAGTCCAGATGATCTGATGAGTTTAGGGCAAACTGATTGACAGTGGCTAACTCCATATACAGTTTGTTTAACTCATCATTATATTATATTATTATAAATTCTTTAACTTAACTACACCCCTGTAGCGATAACCAACTTTGTAAAAATTTACTGCTTTGGGTTATTATCAGCAAACAAACCCTTTAAACTCATTACTGCACAGGTTTTGTTTCTTGTGCACTTTGTCTGCGTTGTATAGTATATTAAATTATTGGTTGATGATAGTATGATGACTATTATCCATAGTTGAAAGGAATCATATATCTTGGCCCAATGCTCGGCCAGTATTCCCACTTGAACTATTTGAGATGTTGTGATCTAGGGATTTGTTCCCTCATTCTGTCCAACCCAATATTCATTGAGATTCCTTGGTGACATTCTCTTTGGTCCAATACACAGTCGGCAGCTATCCCTGATCATTTCTCCTTCTTCTATAGTTCCCCACTCAGATTTTTACTCTTTTCCCTAATAGTCTCCCAATTATTGCACACAGCAAACATATTGTTGACAATAATAGAACAATTGAAAGATAATAATAGTCTACTACTTAAACTATATTCTGGATGAAAAACTAAAGGACTAATATCTTTAATATGAACTAACTATCTGCTCTTATTATAAATGAATTCTAATGAACTTATAGTTGTGATTCGGTCACCTAACCCTTGGTTAACACCTCTTTGATGAAATGGCAGCCGTTGCCATTGAATCACCCATCCTCGTCTCAGCATTAATGGTCTTTCCCATCTTGGCTAGGATTCCGTCATTGGACATCCTCAAGACCTTAAAAGGAAAGAGTTGAAAATGTGTCCCTAACGTTTTCCTCCCAATCTAAGTGAACCAACCATATTTGTATAGCGACCTGATTAGGTAATGGGACTTATTACCCATTAAGGCATGTCACGCACCAACTGGTTGATTTATTGGCTGCAGGTGGCATCACTCGCCTCACAACTTGTTACTCATTCTCAATCAGTCAGTGATGAAACCTGACTGATCCCAATTGAGACACCTGATAGTTAATCACTATCAGATGCCCTTATTTTGTTGGCAACTTCGCCCGATGAGATCTTAAGTATTTGTCTATATCAATCCCCAATGGATATGACCAGGCGAATATCCCAAAATCCCCAAACTTAGTTACTCCAAATTCAGGCCAACTGATTTCCAATTCACCTCGCCTTAGGGAATTATCCCCTAGCGATTCCTGGTAATCTAGCAGGCTGAGAAATATGGGAAAAATCCCAACAGAAGGACTGTGGAATAGTTGGAAAAGTTTGTATTTGAGGGAGAAAGCAGCATAAAGGAAAATGCAATCATTAGGAGACTCTTGAGGTTGAGATAAATTAGGAGAGTAAAATGCTTTGTCTCAAAACATTTGTAAGCGCACCACATCCAAAACCCTACACATGTCAGCATGTTTTTGGTTGGAAAGGAGCCAGAGGGTAACAAGTACATGCACCAAGTATAACCATCTGGGTTAGTTTTTTCTAGCATCCTTCTAAACAAGTTTTTGCAAAGGGATCAATAAGGCACAAGGATGCGATGATTTTTTTAGTAAAATTCCTTAAGCCCAATAGATGTGAAAATCTATATGAACAGTTCAGCTTTTGCGTTTATCAGAGTCACACGATATAGCTAGCAAAGAGAAAAGCCTAGTTAGCTTCAAAAGGGTCAAATGATTGACATCATAATTTGAAGATAGCGCAAAATCCATATAGGCTTCCAGGAGATTGAACATCAAGCAAAATCTAAACCCAAACTGGCCACGCAACCTGCACAAAATGAGGAGAGTAGGCTGTATGAGAGGAGTACTTATAAAGGTGATAACGGGAAGTCAGGAAGGAGATGTCATTAGACAAGAATTGATAGCAAATTAGGATTTTTATTGTTTTATTGGGTCATGGGGATGCAAAGACTGAATGAAGTGGTCAAATGGGGCTCACATACAACCCATTTGAGAATTCATTGAAAACTTGAAATCCACCACAACTGGTTTAGTTCACTAGGCTTTTATTGATTAACTAATGGACTTAAAGATGAGCCTTCCACGACAGTCAAAGCATAACTAGTCAACCTGGCACGTGACATCAAAGGCACAATGCCAGAGTTAACAATTAGCCACAAATCAAAGTAAGAGCGTTTAGATAAGCGCTGATCCTGGGAGAATAGGCCATTAAGATATTACACATATTTTGAACATCTTAAAGATTTAGACATCGTGATTAAGAAAAATAACAATCCACTATTTCTAATCCAGTCAAGGTGAGAAAGTTCTGAATGATTAACTGGCTTTGTGTCGTTGGATTTAAATTAAAAAATAAAGATATCAATATTAGCTTAAGCTTAAATTATATATATTTAAAGTTAACAGCAATTTACATATAATAAATATTCTAGAAATGATAAAAAGAGGAGTTTTCAGCCTATCAATTTTAATTTTAAATTTATTGCGGGGAAGGCTGACCATGGGATGGACACTTCCAAAATTGACCTGACCGAGACAACACTTAGTAACAGGGAAGGCACCCCAGAGAAGCGATGTTATCTCTTGTTGCCAGCGGGAACGCCACTTATGGGGAAGGGGAGGGAACGTGTGAAGGGGCCATAGCCACAATTGAACACGTGTGGAGGAAAGGGTCTGATTTGATGAACCAAACTGGGAACCAGGAGGATACCAGCTGTCAGCGGCGCGGTGGGAGGTATCCAAACATCCACGCCTGAAAGTGGTCCACCAAATGAGACCAGAATCTGTGGACAGCTTCTGGGAGGGTGGGGGTGGAGCCTGCGATGACATCCAAGACAATCGTGTGGACACCACATGGCGATTGCAACCACCAGAGCATGGAGGGAGGGTGGAAGGGGGGAGGACATTGATAAAACAAACATATCTATTGACAGACTGAAGGGATGTGTTTGATCCTGGCCTAGCAGACGTTGAACTTCGCGCCATATCACTTTAGAGGTAGTACACTTCTCCAGGCGGTGGAAAAGCGTTCCATAATGGCCACATACGACGCAGGATGAATGTAAAGCGTTAGAGCGCTCAGCTGTACGGTACACCCACCTTAGGCAGCGCCACACATGAGAACGGATTTGAGGCTGCAAGAAAGAATGGTGTGCATATTTCCAGATAGTTTTTTGGGTCTCAATGGAGTAAGGGAGGTCCATCATGTCCAGGTAGTCCACCCTGGATAGGACATGGGGCCGTGTGGGGATCACGCCATCATGGATGGGTAGCCCCTGTACCTCTTGTGTGGAATAAGGTGAGGGGCGGCCTCTTCAGGTTGTATGTCCGCTAACACGAATTTTCCACTCAGCACTCCGCATGGAGAGGAGGATTCGTTTGTATTGGGTTTTAGTACTATGAGGACATGTGGCCGATGGGTGTGAATCCAGGTATTTCATCAGAGAGTGGGGGTTCGATGGATTGTTGAGGCCCAAGGCGCGGGAGAAGTTGGAGCGGGCTGCGCGGGACCAGTGCTGGGAGGGGAGTGTAGGGGCGGTGACAGCCGCAATCCAGGTACCCAAGATCTTGGCCGCATGGGCTCTGAAGTCAAGCAGGCCCAAGCCGCCATGCTGATGAGGGCCAAACATGACTTCTAACCATACTGGTGGAGGGCGGCCTGACCATAGCCATCCTTGCATCAAGGCATGCAAGGATTTGAGGAAGCTTGGGGAGAAGGGAATGGCGTGGGCTCCAAACCAGACTTTGGAGAGAAGCATAGAGTTGGCCAAAACTACCCTGCCAGTAAGGGAAGTAGGGTGGGCTCTGAGAGAGGCGATGCACTTTGTCACGTTGTCTATAATATGACTCTCCATTACTGCTGATGAATATCCGCCTGCCTCCACCCACTTGCCCAAATAGCGGACCGGCCCTATGGTAGGGCGTGGCATGAAGGGGAGCACCAGTGGGGTGGTGTGGGTTGAGCTGGGAGGGCGAGCGCGTGTATGAGCAGATGGGCCGGGCTGGGAACTGGTTGCAGGGGCCCAGCAGTTTTGATACCGACCAAGGAGGATAATTTCAGTTTTGGAGGCGTTCAGTGCAGCATTACTTACCCAGGAATACTCCGGGATGAGAGCTTCAAGTGCGCGTGCATCTTTATTATTAGACACCCCAACCACGCAGTCATCTGCAAACGCCATCATCTTGACTGGGGCTTGGCCTGGCACATGGACCCCAGTGAGTTGAGCATTCGCATTACGAAGTAGTGGGTCAAGGCTGAAGTTGTATAAGAGTGGGCTAAGGGGGTCCCCTTGACACAATCCCCTTTGAGGGTGGACTACTTTCGTTAGGAAGCCAGGGCCATGTACTGCCATTGTTGCATATTCCATAGGCAGCATCACCAAGTTGATGAAGCGAGGGGGTAAGCGGAATTGAGGAGGCAGGCCATGAGGTATTCCCAATTTACTCTATTATAGGCCTTCTGTTGGTCCAAGAATACAAGTGCCCCAGAGGCTGTGGACTGGCATGCGTTAGCCACAGAGTGCACGTTGTCCCAAATCGACCTTCTGGGTATGAAACCAAACTGTTCTGGGGAGATGGTGGCAGATGATACAATCCTTTAACGGTTAGCCATGATTTTTGTTAAAATTTTTGTATCTGTATTATTTAAGAACTGGGGCGCCAGTTGGCTAAGTTTAGATTATCCCCTTTCTTTAAGAGTGTGACGGTGAAGGCCTCTTGTATTACTGGCAGGAGGCGCATTTCCAAAAGATTCTGGTTAAGTGAGGCCAACAGTAGTGAGGATATATATTTGAAGTACTTTTTGTAGAATTCATATGGAATGCCATCCGGGCCTAAGCATTTTTGGTTTAGTGCCCCGCAAATGGCTGTCCATAATTTGTATGGAGTAATCAAATTCATTATTTCCAGGTATTGGGAAATGGTGCAGATGTGGGCTCAGTCAAGAAATTCCGCCACTTCGGCTGGCTGAATTGGATCAAATTTGTACAAATTGGAGTAAGACTTTTGTGTTTCAATTGCCACTTCAGCTGGCGTATCCACGATGGAATCATCTGTTCTTCGCACCTGTGTGCAGGCCATACTCTGGCATGGTGTAAAATTTTTTTTAAAAAAATATGCGGTCACTTGTCACCTTTTGTGATGCGTTTGGCCCTTTACTGAACACAAACCTGATGTTTGTGTTGCCTTTTGTGCGCGTTGAGGTGGGTGGCTGCCTCCGCCCACTTCTGGCCCCATGCAGAGCTGTATCCTGTAGCCAGGATGTTGGACTCCAGGTGTGCCAACTCTGCCAGAGCATGCAAAATGACAGCCAATGTGGCTCGTGAGCATCTTGAGGAGATGTGGTGAGAGTGGTAGATGGTATCTTCCTTGAAGGTTGCCCATGTGGAAATGGGGTCCGCGCAAAATGGTGAAACAAACTGTTTTGCCAAAGTTGCCTCTTCCACCCACATGGAAAATCCTGGCGACGCGAGCTTGGGGGGGTGGATTTTGCACCAATGTGGGGCCTTAGCTGCTGTGACAGGTAGGTGGTAGGTTATCAAGACCAGTCGGTGGTCAGAGAATTCCATTTTTGTTGTTTTGAAGTGGGATATGTGGGGTTTGAATTTCGCTGGCGTAAGGATAAGGTCGATGCAGGACATGGACCTTAATTGGCCGTTGTGGATGTGGGGGCGCGTCATGTTTTCGACCAGTGGGGCTTGCTGTGGCAGCGCATCCATTAACCCAAGGGTGGCCTTTAGAACGCGAAGTTCAATGTGACCCTGGGGGCGTGGGAGGAGGAAGGCCACCGGTCTATTGGAGTGTTTAGCCAACAGTTCATGTCGCCTACTATGAAAGAGTCTGGGGTAGTGGGAGGGATTTGACCAATGAGAAAAATTCCCAACGCTCTCGTGCACCATTTGGGGCATAGATGTTGACAATAGCATGTACCATGTCAGCCTACAAGAAAGTGACAATGAGGACTCAGCCATTGAGGAAGGTTTCCAAAAATAAAAAGTTTAAAAAAAATGATTTTTCTTAATTAGCACCCCAAAGTACTCTTACTAAAAGGATAGGGATGGGAGGAGCACGGTTTTCCAAGCCTCCTCGGAACCTCATGGACAGTGGGACTCCTGGATGGCCGGGATATCCATGGGTAAATTTTGTTATAAAAAACTCAGTTTCAAGCCCAGGATGGCGAGGCCTTGAGTCCGGCGATATTCAACGTCCCTAAAGTGAAGGTTTCCCCTGTCGCACCTTAGGTGTGAGGGGGTGGGCACCTGAGCTCACTAGCCTCCTCTAGATCCCCACAGGCCTTCATGCCAGTGTGGGTGTTTGCAGAAACGCTATCAGTAGTTTTGTTGATTTTAGCAGAAAGGTTCGCGTTGGCTTTTGCCTTTGCTTTTTGTTTCCCCAATGTTGGATGAATTTTTTGCAGTGCGGATGAGTTTGGTGCACCGTTGAGCAGGGCAAAAAAAATTTCTCAGGTAGGATGGCCCCAATTCGGTTTCAACCAGAGCTTGGTTGCAATGATTGGGTGATATCAAGTCCCCCATTGGATATTCAGATTGGGTGGCTCAATTGCATAGCTTCCCAATCTGATTGGTTGATGGATCTCCAATTTGCTTCCACAGCTAAGGTTTTGATGTCCTCTTGGCGTTGGGAGTGTGGGATAGTGGTGGTGGCTTTGGCCACTTCCTTGGCCGCGGCCCTGCGGGCCTGCTTGGCCTTCTTCCGCTCTTGCGGGGAAATAGTCTTTACCAGTAGGTAGCAGCCTTGTGCTCCCCACAGGAAAGCCTCTTTGGTGCTTATGGTTGGTTTTTAGTGCACCTCTCCGCTGGCCATGGCCGCAGAGGGGTGCTCTTAGAATATGACGCCCTCCTTAGTGGCATGCGTGTGCCTTATGGCCAAACGCATCATGGTGGGTGCAGATGGGGGGCACGCTGTCCACGGTTACCTGGAAAGGGTGGGTGGTATGCCCTGCAATATCAATAAAAGTGGAGTGCGGGATCTGGGTTAGGTCCTTTATGATCTTCTCAGTTGAGGTCAGAACTGCAATGGCTTTGCCAGTGCACAGGTGTGCCATCAGCGTAAAGTGTTGCATTTTGAAAGATTGTATTTTGCCATAGATGGCGAGACCATCTTTCAGGTGTTGCTCCAAAATGTCACGTTTTACTTTAGTAGTCAAAAAGTCAAACGTGAGGAAAATTTGGTTGGATTTTGTCCATCTAGTGCGTTTTGTTTCAATGACCCATTGCTCCTTTGGGGAGGTCAATCACTACACACACCACAGCAGCCTCGTCTGCTGCCTCCTTGTTTTTAGAACCTAGGTCCAGCCAACCGCGTGACATGGAGTGAGGTGCGACATACACCGCAGTCAGGAAATAAGTGTGCACATCCCCACAAAATTTTCCCATAAAGCCATTTGTTGGATGTCCAGAAACACGCGGACTCCGTATTCCACCAACAAAAGTGGCTGGGAGTGCGGCATATTGATGTACTGGTTGTATCGTGCTTACCAAGCGAGGATTTCTGAGGAAATAGTGACCACCAGTTTTTTAAAAAAAATTTTCTATTCCACTGGTTTCTCTGGGGCGTTTTTGAACGTTTGAGGCCGCGGGCCTCCCACCTGCTCCTCTTACCTTACTTGCCCAACTGCTCCCTGACATGGGCGCAGACTAATATCCTCTGTGAGATTATCAAACTATATTTAGACTTGAATTGAATGGGTTGCAAAAGTGATTGCAATGAGAGAGAAAAGTCTTCAGCCTATCGATTTCATTTAATATATTTGACATACTGACCCATTATTGGGGGCCTCTAAGGTTTATTTAGTAATTAGTTTTTAATGCCAATCAGGTTATATTCCAATTAATTTAGATCAATGATATAAATTGTCTTGGCATTAAGATACTGAAATTTAGAGTAACTATGGCTTAGCCTTTTAAAGACACGTCAGAGGAGTTGCTGTCTTTAAATACTTATGTTGGAATTATCACCCGCGAGGCAGAGCTGGGTGTACAGCATGAAGCCTCAGTGTAAAGAAGACCCTAAGAACCGTTCCTTTGAGCCACTGGTTAAGTGGTGGTGTAAGTAGAGGGGTCATGGGCAAAGGTGCAGTTAGCATTAGAAATAAACTTATTTAATCTCTGTATTTATTACAATAAAATAGTTGGTTTGGTAGTTGAAGGAATTGGCTTATTATATTTTTTTACTTTCTCGTTGTATTAAGTTGAGAATTTAATTTATTGATTATGAAGATCATAGGTCAGAAAGCCACAGTGAAAGTTATTAACAGGAATCTACAGCCTTAATTACTATAACTAAGGAGTTTATAATCTTAGAAATACTATCTTCTGGTCTATTGTCATCGTACAATAAACATTTGTAACTCCTTCCAGGTTCCAGCATGATGAGACAGTCAACTGAAGTAGCTAAAACTTTAACGACCATCTTTTCCATACAATCAATATTGATGTTTATTGATATTGGCACTTTGGCATCAGATTTTGAGTGACAGGTTATTATGCTAAAAACTATAAGGCATCGTAGATGACAGCAACTTTAGTAACTTTTAAAAAAGGACCCTTTTGGCAAGTGGAATATCTTATCATAAATATAAAAAGATCTTAATGTTATATCTAATACTGCAAAAGGTTCAACGGCTTACTCTGACATCCTTTCATTGTACTAGGTTCTCTCCAGCAATGTAGAAGCAAAAGATCCCCTTACCCTTGAAATCCAGCTGTGATATCCCCTTCCATTATAGTTCCTACTGATGCAATTTTGTTTGTACTAAGCAGCACAAAAAAATGGTAGACTAGCGAAAGAAATATTTAAATTAGGCTAAAGAGCGAATTAATAATACTTGGGGTATTTCCATTATAATTGCGTTTAATCAACTGCAATCAAGGCACTGGCAGAAAGCCATTATAAAATACAAGGTGCTTAAACCAGGTATTTTTACATTGGTGCAGGGGATGAGATAGAATCCAAAATTACTTAGTCATAGCAGTAAATAAACTCTAGGCCAACAATTAAGCAATTATTAAAATTGAGGTAACAGAAATTGCACCAGCGGGTTGTTGGATTTGATCTGTTTTAGTTTTTAGCTACAACGCTGAGTCTAAATCACCTAAAGTAATAGAATACAGCAAAAGCAACACTCTGAGAAGTTGGGGGCCAAGCGCTTGGATACTCCATAAGTGTTCAAATATTATTTATATACTGTCAAAATATAATTCTTAAAAAGATATTGCAAAAGCAGATTGTTCAAACCTATTGCAACAAGAATATCTTCACAAATTTGGTCATGGTGGATTGACACCCTTAATTTTCACATATATCAATTTAGATCTCACCTGACCAACCAGATTAGTATTAGATTCCTTAATAATAATTTTTACTCAAAATGATTGCGCTACAATAATTACAACTCCTCCAGTGGACATCAGTTTGCGTCCATGGCCAGGCCAGATATGGGAGGTCCCATTGTGTATCATAAGGGTTTATCACACCTAAGCCTGTCAGAGGCAGGCTTATTTTTGCCATTGATGGATCGAAGTGGCAGATGTAGAAATCTGAGCCTGAAATTGAATTAAAAAATTTATCCTTAGTTACCAATTTACTTATGTTTTCAGAGCTTGTTTTAGTGAAAAAAACCTCTTTTTGGGAAAAATACTATAAACAATCTGCTGGCGATGGATTCTGACCGCCGCCACCTTCTGATACACCCCCAAATTTCTGCACCAACTTCTAGGTGGTGCTCAGAGGGAGAAGGGGTGCGATTTTTAAGGGATACGCCATCACCCATCTCTCATCTATCAAATGGGTTTATTTGCACAGGGTGATGAGAGGGACGGCTGATAGCTAGCTCCCCTTTTTGGGTAAAAAATGGGAGCTATTCCCAATTAAGCTGCAATGGTTTCTCAATGCTTACAGATAGGTTTCCCAGTCATCAATATACTCTTTATTGTAGACCACTAGCATAGTGGGTCAAATCCATATCTGTTCCAGAAGCAGTAGCGAAATCCACATCTTATTCCTTTTTATTTTATTTTCACTTAACATGGATGTAGGATGATGCTCACATATTACATACTTAGCTTTACATGTTGTGTAGAATCTGACGCCCCTCTTCAACACCTGCCAACCTTTGATACTACCTACAAACCTTTTGAAATAGTCTGTAGAATTGGCAAATAAAAGACTTGTATCAATCCTTAAAAAAGTCCGCTGCATTTATTAAAGTTACATCACTAGTTATCTAGTTTCCTTAAGCTAATAGTAATCTAAAGCTAAGTATTAAGGATGTCACACTTACAGGCTCTAAATGGAAGTAACCATGATTACCCAATTATGCAAAACATCTATTAGAAACATTGTACGCTATATAACGCCAGCGCTTTATGTGCGCATTGGCTGATGAAACAATTCATTTGAAGGATATGCTATGGAAGATATAATATTAACCACTACTATAGAGATTGCTCACGCAATGCACAAAGCCCTTACCCCCTACATACCAGTGGGGTATGCTTGTTATAATACATTTCCTAATTTCCAATATGCGACCAAATAAATTAGGTACCCCTTGGTCTGGTCTTACCTCTATATCTCTTTTGCAAGGTCCAGATGTTCCATAAACAGCGTGAGATAAGGTATATTGTTAAACTGAGACCATGGGTCTTTTATATGAGCTTATGTCCACCTGGAAGGTATTCATGAAGGTGGCACAGTTAGAGTTTAAAGCAATATTTAAAATGAACTAACTACCTCAGGATTAAGTACTCATTAATTGAGAACCAAGGAACCCTTTTTTCACATAAGCATCAATTCAGTATGGAGAAAGGAGGTAAATCAGTGATTGTCATGAAATTCACTAATTTAACGAAGCCAATGGTAATCAAATAGTATCTTTTCCTTACTCCTGACAGAAATTACTGATATATATAGCATAATGTGCAAACAAACCAATGTAAACTTTGTGTAAGCGTTCCTACTGCAGCCATCAGGCTGGGCAGTCTCTAAACCCTTTCCAACTTGTCATAAATTTGGTGGTATTGCAAAGATACTCCGAGAGGTTTGCACAGGGTTAAGCCCATGAGCAATAGGACTGATGGTATGAAGATTTTCATCCTCGTTATAACGCAATAAACTTTCAATAAATATGGAGCAATTGCCCTGATGAAACTTCTTTATTTAATCTAATACTTCCAGCAAATTCTTCATGGTCCGCTCACTCTATTCTTACTAACAACCTCCCTCTTCCAATATACTCGTATCACTGATATCCAGCAACTTTGGTTGATACTGACCATTCAGCTTAGTAATTTTTTCTGTAAAAATCCAGCCAATTTCTGCTCGCTGGTGCTCATGCCACTTGATTCCAAAGATTTTATATAAAATTAAATATAAAGCACCTATAAAAATTTGGGTTTTATGAATTTTATTATTAGCGCAATAAAAGAAAGGAAATGATCCCTCTCAACATCAGACCATTCAGTATTTAAACTGTATTGAGAATTGAGCGGAATTCAAGGATAGGTTTAGAATAGCTTAGACTAGTCTGAATTAGGAAATATGAAAAAGTAGCCTATCGAGGCTTAGGATTCTCACTTCATTTTGGCTGAATGATAGAAGGAGAATTATTTTTGGCCAAAATGTATGCGTGGGGTAACGATTTTATGAACTTCAGCCTATCCCCGTTTGAGAAATTTATTGCACTTTAGGAGACCCCCACCAAGACTATAAAAGGTGGTGGTCCCCGCTTAAGTGCTTGAAAGGACTTGGTTGTGGCTGAGGAAGTACCATTTGATGGACGCCCCAGGGTGTGCCGCATGGTCAAAATAATCCAACTGCTCAATTTTGTGTTTATCTCCCATCAAGGGTTTGAAATCATGTTACCCTAATTTGCAGGGTTCCACTGAGAATCAGTCAGGGTCTTTTGGCCAATATCAGCGTTAATATTATTTAAATCATTCTTAGTACCATTGCAAACTTGCAGATGACTGACAATTCCCCTTTTCAGCAGATTTCAAACAAAAACTTTCCTCTATTGCATCAGGGAGAGCAAATGTCTGACAGTTCCACTAATCTTGTTGATTCTGGAAAAGTGCATCATTTATTAAATTCATGATCTTAATTTAAGGCGATCACTCAACATCTGTTGTATGTCAACATCTCATTAATTTTTATTCATTGACATTACTTTATTGCCTAATTCAGAAGCGATCAAATTATTATTCATCTAATATCGCCTCATCATAAGGCTCTTGATTAAATGT
Organism: Massospora cicadina; assembly: GCA_022478985.1. Lineage (NCBI taxonomy): Eukaryota > Fungi > Entomophthoromycota > Entomophthoromycetes > Entomophthorales > Entomophthoraceae > Massospora > Massospora cicadina. Next base: position 91,151 of record JAKSZP010011879.1, read on the forward strand.
ACTCATACTCAGGCTTGGCGGATTCTACCCATTCCATCATAACAACTTAGGGCTTATTATCCAGTCATATCAGAATTGCGATATTACCTTTTTGACTGGATGATAAGGCTCCTTTTGCTTATAAGCCCAGAGGAACTTTGTGTGCACTTGGTTAATAATCAGACTGCTCACAGTGTCCTTGATAGTATAGGCATCCACACCAGTTTTCTTAATTATTTCAAATGGTACAATCCAGATGCTGGCAATTTGTGCTTCCGCCCAAACCCATATTTATCATGGAATATAACCAGCTCACCACCTTTGAACTGAGCTATCCTTCTATCCATACCTGATTGGCAGCCATGCTCTTTATCTTCTTAGCTAAGCTCAATGAGTAAGCCTCAGTTTGTAGCTTAATCAGCATATTTGTTAGGTTGATCAAGTAGAGTTAAGGATCAAATCCGCTGTTATCTTCCACAAATCCCTAGAGCAGTGCGGGTAGATCTGGGTGCCACCCATATAATAGCTGGAAGGGACTCTTCCCTGTTGCCAAGTGATAAATGATACTGTATTTAAAGACAGCGGTAGACAGGAGGGTACTCCATTTGGAGGGTCTATCTGTTACCAGCTTCCAGAGTATATTCACCAGTGTCCCATTGACCCATTCGGTCATACCATTAGATTCTGAGTGATAAGGGGTAGTAAGAAAACCGCGGTTGGCCATAAGTTTGTTGAGTTTGGGTAAAATATAGTAGGTGAAGTTGGTTCCATTATCAGTAAGGATGAACTTAGGAATGTCATGTCGCTGGATTATACACTCCATTACAAATTTAGCCACAGTGACCGCCTCCAAATTGAATATTGCCTGTGCCTCACCCCATCTGGTCAAGTGGTCAATTGTCACCAGAATATACTTCGGTTGGTTTGCTCCAGTTGGCAGAGGCCCCACCACATCAATAGAAACCTTGTGCCAAAAAGTGTGAGGTTTCACTAACTGGTATGAAAACTTATGGCGGAATGGCTTCTCACCTAGTCACTGGTGGCAACAGAAGATTGTTTTGAGCACATCAAATTGCATGCTCTCCCAGTAGTACCACGGTTGCAACATTTCCAGGGTCTTGCATATTCCACCATTTCTGACTGCTCGATGTGCGCTCATTATATAATTTGGGCGTGCAGAGGGTCTAGGGATGTTCACATTAGTATCCCCTACCCGCTTGTATAATTCACCATTATTTATGAACTTATTGGCTCTTATTCCATTTAATACCTTGATGACTTGTGGTGGTTCAACATTGTATTTTCCGCTAAGCATCTTGTCAAACATTACATCACTGAGATCTGCCGTAACGGTAATGGTTGGCAATCTTGATAAGCAATTGGCGTTTTGGTGTTTTGCTCTGGGTCAGTGAAGGATATAAAAGTCGTAAGCCTGCAGTTTAAGAGCCCATCAGGCTAGACGCCCCTCAGGCTCTCTGATGTTCAGCAAACATCATAACGACGCATGGTCTGTTATGACTTTAAGCTTTACCCCATGCAAGTATACCCTGAATTGCTTTTATGCGCTGATCACAACTAAGCACTCATGCTCTGTCAGGTGTGATTGTGTTCATTCATTTCAAACTATGAATGCAGTATGAAACTGGATGCTCCTCCCCCTTGTCATTTTTTTTTTAGTACTAGATGGTCCCAACCCGAGGGGGGATTCATCAATGTCTATTAAATTACGCCTGGGCTCCTAAGAGACTGAGGCGAGGGAAGGGGAGGGAGGAGGAATCGAGAAAGGGAGGGGGGTTTGCGCGCCAAAGCCGTGCTTCAGTGACAACTGAGCGGGGGATGGTTGACTACATAGTGCAGACCTTCAGGGCCATCTCAAAGTGTACCTGAAAGTGGGTGATCATGTGTGGAAGGGTCCACACCTGCTGGTCAAATGCAGCACGAAGGAAGGAGTTATGGATGGTCCAGAAGGCTGTGGCATAGGCGAGGACACGGAGGGGTTGGTGGCAACTAGGCAACGTCTGCTCGAACATGAGGTCTTGCACAGGATGTCCAGACCAGGGCTGAGCATGGAGGAGCGCGCGGGCCTTTGGCCAAAATGCGGCGACACCTGAACAGGTGAAAAAATGATGGAGGTGGGAGTCAATAGGCTCCGCACAGCGTCAGCAGCTTTGGTGCTGGAAGGTAGGGCCAGTCTGGACCCTTTCCTGTATGAACAGTGGAGCACCCTCCATAAGGTGTTGGACACCTTTGCTGACAGGATGGGGTGATAGACGTCCTTCCAAAATTCCTTAAGGATGAATTTTATGGAGGGAGGAAGGAGCTCAAGGAGTCTTGTCCGGATGGGAGGATGATCTTGGGGGTTGAGGCGAGTTGTGACAACTTGTCCATTGTGCACAATTGCATGGCGACGGGGGCTGAGGCCAGGGCCGTCCCTTCTGTACAGGAAGGCATGGTAGATCCGCGCGCCTACTCGTTTCAGGGCAAGGAGAGCCTGGTTCCAGTAGGGGGATGAGGATGGTTTCAGGAGATGGCCTGGGTGGTTTGTGAGCCAATCCCCTAATGAGGTCAGAGATGCTCTAGGAAGAACCAAAGCTGCTGACACTGACTGGCGGAGGGCGGGCGCCCATTGAGGCATGGGGGTCGCGTCCCAGCAGACAATCGGCCATAGGAACTTCAGGAAGATTGTGGTGGCGTGGGATCGCGTGTCCAGAAGCCCTAGGCCCCCTTCATTGCAGGGTTGAGCAATGGTTGAGAGGGCCATGGTGGATGGTTTGAGCCCCAGATCCAACAGCGGAGGAGTACATTGAGCCGCGTATAAAAGGCATCTGTGAATGGGCAGACGTGAGCTAGGAACCGGACTTTGGAGAGGAGGAACACATTGTCCATCAGAGCTCAACCTTGGGGGTGATGTGCCGCCGGTTCCAGCTGGCAATCCTGGAGTTAACTGCTGTGAGGAGCAAGTCCTCATTGTCTTTTAGCGCAACTCCTTGTTGGTTGGTGAGAACGCCCAGGTGACGGAAGGTACCGCGCACAGGTTCAATACCAAATGGTGGGGGGAAGGTGGGGGAGCCAACCTGTACAGCTGTTGTCTTGGAGGTGTTGACCATGGCGTTGGACGCCTTGGTGTACCTCTCAATGGTCACAGCAGCGAGGGCAACATTCCCAGGGCAGCCAAATGCAAATGGCGGTGTCATCTGCAGATGCCATGGTGCGTGTGGGGGCTTTACCTGGGACCAGAATCCCTGTTAGCTTGTCCTGTAAGGAGGCCAAGAGGGGGTTGAGGGTGATGTTAAAAAGGATAGGGCTCAGGGGGTCCCCTTGCCGGAGACCTTTTCCAACTTGTACTGCCACTGTAAAACCCATTGGCGCCAGGACTCTGGTGTGGATCTGGTCATAGAGCGCTGATATCCAGCGCCTAGCTGCGGGGGGAGATGGAAGCGGGCCAGGGAAGCATCAATATACTTCCAGGCCACCCGATCATATGCTTTCTCCATATCCAGGAGAGCCACAAAGCCATTCACCTTACGAGAGTTAGCAGCCAAAGCTACGTGAAGGTCATTATAGTTGTCCCATAACGACCTCCCCGGAACAAAACCGTGCTGGGATGGGGAGAGGCGAGGTGACACCCATTTGGTGATGCGGTTGGCCAGAAGCTTCGTGAAGAGCTTGTTGTCTGTGTTGATCAACGCTATGGAACGCCAGTTCGCCAGGTTCTCACGGTCTGACTTCTTGTGAATGAGGGTCGTGATTGAGCCTCTAGAGTCGGGGATGACCTCGCCATTCACCAAGAGTGCAGCGTTGAGGTCGCGTAGGGTTCTGGCTATCACCGCAGGTTCCAGAAGGTACACCTCGAAGGGTATCTCATCTGGGCCTGGGGCTTTAAGACGTGGGGGTTTCAGAAGGGTTTCCATCACCTCCTGGATGGAAATAAGCGCCAGTAGAGCCTCATCAGCCCGTGGGTCAATGGGCGGCTCTGGAGCCCGCCACAGAAGTCTTGGATGTCCGACGGGTCCACCTGGGTGGCATGGAAGAGGCTGGAGTAGAAGCGGTGTAGTTACTGCGTGATTTTCTCCTTATCCAAAGTGGTTGTAGTGCCAATCTTCAGTGCGGTAATATCCTGCGCTGTTGATCGGGCTTTCAGTTTCTGAATAAAGAAGCGGGTGGGGCGTTCCCATTGAGCATAGAAATGAGATGTTGTAAAGTTTGCTGCCCGTTCTTCCTGCAGTGTGAGCTCCAAGCGGAGTGCTTCCTGCGCTGCTTCCCAGTCTTCCAACCAACTGGGAGAGGGCGAAAGCTGGCAGTTTCGCTCCAGATGTCTGATTCTGGATTCCGCCCTTTTGACTCTGGCGCGAGCTGCGGTCATATGGGCTTTGGCACAGTTGTAAGCAACGCGGGTGATGCCCTCCTTGGTCACCGCCCATCTAGCCTTGTGGTCAAGCAGGTGGTGTGGGGGGAGGTGAGAGTCTCCCGGATGGTCATAGAAAGCTTCTCCTTAGTGAAGGGGTTGTTGAGAAGAGCTGGGACAACCCTAGGCCAGAACCTACGCGACAGTCTAAGCGTGGTGGTGAGGAAAACGGTGAGTGACCTGTGATTACTCAGATGGTTGTCGCGAGAGATGGGAGAGGAGACGCGGCCAATTAGCAGGGGGCCAATCAGTGCCATATTTATGCATGACGCTGACTGGAAAGCTCCTCCATCATATTGGATCCTAGTCATGCAACCTGGGCCAGAAGCGGAGGGTGGAAGCGCATCCATAAAGCCACTCAGGAGAAAGAAATCCTGGAGGCGACTTGATCTAGGGCGTTCCTTTGCTGCAGAGGGGTAAGAGTCACGGACGCAACTTATGGTTGTGTTGAAATCTCCCAAGAGGACTGTATTCCGTGGGAGATTGAGTTGGACGAGCTCTTCCAAGAGCCGGTTTGCTCCTGACCTGCATTAGGCAGGTAGATGCTTGCAGCGAAGAAGGAGAAGTTAGGAGTGGTGAGTTTGGCCAGTATGAGGCGGCCACCTAGATATTGTGAAAAAGAATGGGTTTTAACCTGGGGATTTAAAACAATTTGGGCGGCATGGTTTGTCTAGAAGGAGTTGCCTCCAAACTGTTCATTCCATGCAGATTATTCTTGGGGGAGGATATGGGGCTTCTGGACAGCATCGATGTCAATTTGTGCTGACCTGAAGTTGTGGAGGAGTCGGGCTCTCCACTTAAAGTCCCGCAACCCATTTGCGTTGATGGATTGCAGGGCTAGGGTTCTGCGTGGGGACTCATAGCTCTTCCCCTCCATATCCTGGGGGGTTGCAAGCGCTTAAACCTGCTGCTGTGAGGCGGCTAGTTTTGAGTCCTTTAGCTTGACTATTAGCTGCAATCCGTGAGGAGCGTCAAGGGTTCTGAGGGGAAGGAGAGGGTGGGGGGGGAGGACCCAGTAAGCCAGCCTAGGATGCTGCCCCCGCTCCATTGTAGGGGAAGGACCTGAGGGTGCTCAACGGCGACCTCCGCGGTGTCCCCATTTGATGAGTCTGAGTCCATATTCACTTCCTCCAACACTGCAAAGGAGCCGCGTGAAATGGACTGTGGGGTTGTGGTAGGACTCTTTGAGGTGGCACTTCTACCGCAGGCCGCGGGTTGCCAGTCCATGCTGGTGGGCATAGCTCCATTGGGTGCTGAGGGTTAATGCGATTAATCGCTGGTAGAGGTTGGTGGGGGTGCCGCGGAGCCCTGAGTGGAAGTGGCTGGCGAGGGGTGCCATGTGGGAGATGCCTTGCGCTTGGTGAGAGAGGAAGTTGACTCTGGGAGATTGGAGGGGGTGCCCACTGGAAGGGGGGCATGAGCGCGAAGGTATCCCATACCAATAGTGGGGTTAGCTGTTTCAACTGCTAGGCGTAAGGCCTCAGGGGACAGGTCTTGAACGGGAACCCATTGTGTGGGTTGTGGAATTGCTGCTGCGGCCACGTGGGATCGTTTTTGGCCTGGTTTAGGCCCCTGGGTGGTGGCTAAGAGGGCTTGTTTTCGAGCTGTGCAGCCACTATACAGGTGTCCATGGGCGTTACACCATGAACGCCGGGGGCGCGTCTGATCAGGGTCAACAAAAAAGATCTCAGGGCATGCCCCAACTACTGCCACACAAGGAATAACTTCAATGTTGCGGGATACAGTGGGGGAGGGGATGAACGACGCCCTAGCAGTGCGAGCTCTTTGGGTGGGAGCATAGAAAGAGGGGACGCTAAAGTCTACCGAAAGAACAGACCCAAACTCCATTAAACCACGATGGAGCGCCAGTTTAAGAGACTCAGGATCAACAGTCGTTGGTAGGTTGGAAAAAGTAACCCATGAAATTTTCTCCAGGTGAGAGCGTGTGAGAGAGATGCGAAGAGATACACGCGGAATAATGACCTGGAGGGTGGCAGCATGGTCAGCAAGGGCAGCTTCAGTGAACCCCACATCAATGTAGTGGCCCTCCACTGATTCATGGATGGTGGTAATAATTGGGAATGTCTCCGCGATCGCTGCAAAGTATGAGAAGTAATCCTTCATATAGAATTCAACTGGGTTATGCCCATAATAAAGGCGAATCACGTGGGAGAGGGTTGAGCAAGGTAGAGCTATTTACGCTCTAGTTTCGGCCCATTTCTTCTTAACATCAGCAATAAACGCCACTTCACGGGGATCAGATTTGGGTAGCGTTGGTGCCAGAGGTTTTTGCCAGGCCCCAGTGGCTCCTTTGGTACATTTGTGTTTGCTTTGGGATGCAATTGCGGGTTGAATGCGAGCTGGTGGTTTGGACAAGTTAGCGAGTTCCCCTGTTGCTGGAATGTTTGAGCAGTTACTGGCGTCATAATTAATTGAGGGGCTGATTGTTGGGCCTCACTAAATTGGGGAGGCCCATCCAGATCGGAATTAAATCCACCCAATTGGGAGGATGGCGATGTTTCATCACTATCCCAATCTATTTGGGTAGATTCAGCCTGAGTATTTGCTGTGATTTCGCGGGCAAAACTCACTGGCTGATTGGTGAATTGGTCGTTTTCAGCATATGGAGATAAAGTGCCGACTTGAGAAGTGCCAATTATGGGGTTTAGATGGGACGGGTGGGATTGGAACTGGTTTGAAGTTCTGAAATCTGAACCATTTGAATCCACATTGGTAAGAGTAGATTGTCCCAATTTGGTGCTTAGTTAACCAGAATATGCGGCTAATCCAACCTTACATCCAAGGGTTTGGGGGCCAGGTAGCGGGTATCGCCCCTCATGGGGGGATCCAGAAACACGGCGTCAGCAATAATAGATGGGGCTGAATTAGCTGACACAATGGGGGAGGTAAATGCCTGGATGGGCTGAGTTGCATTCAGCTGAGCAGACGCCATTAAAACAGCGTGGGTGATGGCCTCCTTGGTTGGAGGGGGCCAGTGGGTTGGTGGTAGGTAGCTCTCGCAGAGCTGTTGGGCGTGCAGGTTGCAGAAGTGCGATCAGGTGAACTGGCGCTAGTTGAAGTAGTTCCAGGTTGGGGGGTGGTGCCTGCTTTCACAGCCGCTGCTTTAGAGCAGGTGATTCTGGTTGACCTTGAGATGGGTAACCGGGGGTTGCCTTATTTGGGGGTGGTGCTGGCTCATTTGGCCGAGACCGCGGGTTCTTTTGCGGGGTTTCCCACCATCTTTGCTAATAGTTTTCGTAAATCTCTTTCGTGGAGCTAAATTTCAAGGCTAAATTGATTTTTGATAAGTGATGCTTAGCAGAAAGAGAAAATTTCCCCCTTGTCATCTTTTTGTGATAGAACTGCCCTATAGCGGAAAGTGATGCATCCATATGAACAATAAAATTTTTATCAAAATTTTGGTAGCAGAACTGGCACATCCATTAATGTCATCCAAAATGTTTTGAAAGAGTGTTGACAGTGTTCCGTCCATTCAAACATGGCATCCTTTTTTAATAACTCGAATAGCAGTCCTCCATTACAACTAAAGTTGGGTATGAAGTGGCGGTAGTAGCTGACCATCCCTAAGAATACCTGAATGTCTCACTTACTGTTTGGCGTAATCATCTTATAAATAGCCTCCACCTTAGCTGGTTGAGGTTTTAACCCTGTCACATCAACCACAAACCAAGGTACTCCAGCTGATCTTTGAAGAAATGACATTTTCAAGGCTTAATATTAATGAGGGCCTCGGCCAACTGGCGGAATACCTCCTTTAAATGGGTAAGGTGCTTGGAAAACATATGGGAGAATACATTGATGTTTTTGGGGTAAATGAGTATGTATGGCAAATTAAGATCGCAAAGGATAGTGTCCATTGCCCGGTTCTGCAGCTGGGGCGTTGTTAACCCTTGGGCATATGGGTCAGTTGAAAAATCACCAAGGACTTGAATTTGCGCATTTCTCCTGTTCTGCTGCAAGCAGCTTAATTAGACAGTAGCCCAATATCAATTCCATTGACAAGAAGTAATGAGCTCTACCTAGCCAATCCAGTGAATTATTAATCTGTGACAAAGTTATGAGTCATTCTTGGCGATGCTGTTAAGCTTCCAGTAGTCTATTACTACCCAGTTGGTGCCGTCCTTCTTTTTTAAAATAAGAACGAGTGAAGCCCACGACTTTTTGATGGTTCAAGCATACCTTGCTCCAGAAGGTTTTTAATTTCTTTAGTTACTTCTTCCTCAGTTTCCCTCAACCGGCAGATTGGCTGCGACCTGATGAGAGGATAATCCTCAGTGTCTAATTGATGAACCGCCCTTATTGCACCCTAAATCATGATTGTCAATGGTGAAAATCTCCTTATATTTTTCAAATAGAGATATTGCCCAATCCTTCTTTTATTAAGTTAAACCAACTAAATTTTCAAGCAGAACTACTGTCATTATAATGGTTGCGAATTGATTAGCATCTAAATTCATCCAGTGAACTGACTCATGAACTTGAAGAACCTTCTCAACTGAGGGTAAGTGTAAATATGCCACTATTGATGCTGGCTGATTTGCATTGGTTCATTCTGTAGATTTTCTAACAAAACCTTGATCTCCCAATGGCCCAGAAGTACGATGCATGGTTCCACATGGGGTTCAAGCTGCAATTGCTTATAAAGACCAATAACTTCTCCATAGAGTCCATCTGAAACTTTAACTACCAATTTGGTGTTCACCATTAATCGGTGGCCATAGGGGATGGATATCGCCCCAGCTGCTCTGAGAGGCAGCCCTTGGTATTTTTAAATATGGTGGGGAAGGGCTGGGTCTTACCCCTTAGTTGATGGTAGTGAACTGGAATCACCATATCACTTAAGGGCAGGTTGATATGACCCCTATGCACTGGATCCTTTGGAACTCCGCTGTAGGCAGAGTAGATTGGGATCCGCTGTCCCAAGAATTTGAAGGTCTCCGCCATAATATCAATGACAGCCCCAAAGTGGTGCAGTAAAGCAGTTCTGATTAACATGTCATACTGACTGTTTGGTAACACTATTGTTGGAGCTTTGTAATTGACCAAAAACTGCAAGGTTATCATGTTGTACGCTAACTTCAGAGACTGTGCTTTCTGCGCCTGCAGTCCCATACACCATACAATGTTCCACGTCAGGCTTTAATTACAACTTCACCACCAAATTTATGGACACTATGTAACTGGAACGCCTGTATTATTATAGTGTAGACATGGGTTTTTTAATAATAATGTCAGATTATGTACACTAAGGATAGGAAGAATTTTGATTATTTAAAATGTGGATATTTAACGGATCTCTTCTATCCAGAAATCCCATAAAACCCTCCCCAAATTTAGGGTACTATTTAACAATATTGTCTGCAAAGAGGGCATCATTCACCCCTTATAAGAGAGGCACATCAGAGGATGGATCTGGCTCCTCAGTTGAAGTTTGGTCAAACATTTGACAGTCATAAGGCTTTGGTCGCTCCTGGGGTCCATCTTCCGCCGTGTCCTTGGTTTGCGCTCATGTCAATACATTCACCACTCCAACTAGCTGCTATAATAGGAATGTGTCGTTGTACTGAGAGACTTCCAATGCATGTATATGGATAGTTTCAGGTGAGAGGTTTGCGGTTGTAATAGCAGAGGTAGAGAGTCACATCTCTACTCCGCTCTGACTTTTCCATGATAGCAATAATCCTGCTGTTTGTGATGGAATAGATGGGTGGGGCAATTTTGCTTCAGGTGACCCAGCTGAAAGTATTCATAAAATTGACCCCACAGGGCCTACATCATTGATTGTTGTATGATAGCCCATGCCAAAAGTTAGGCTGGGGATGATCGGCATAAACAGTTCCAACCGATAGGTGAACTGCAGATGGCAACTTGGTTGAGGGAGAGGCGCACAGTGATAATAAGGCTGGGGATTATTAAGTGAACTCTGAACAGTGCGGAGTATTTTCTCCAATTAAGAATGTTTGGCAATGGATGCATTAGGTTTCAGCTAAGTATCGGGTGGAGGGAAGGTATCAAATAGATGGCATAGAATTCAGATGAAAGTAAGCAAGGGTAAGTCGTCCTCTAAATATGGAGCCATAACATTGTAAAGCTTATAGTATGGCTTCACTGTGGAGGTCATTGCAATGCACACATCAGATTTGGATAAAATCCCTGCCCCAAACAACATGTGAGCTTCCGCCATGAATTGATCAGAAAACGTGGTGAGGTTCTCATTACGCTGAAACCCAATGGTCAAGAAGTCTGCCTTCTACTGCAACATCTTTGCAGTACCCTCAAACAGCCATAGCACCATATCCTTCACTTCCTGGTATGTAACGGAACTGTTTGGAAGTTAACAAGTAGCTTGGTCAGTGCTTATGACATCCAAGGTGGACATTAATAATTTTGCTTTCTGCCAATTTGAAGCTCCTTCTGTTGCAAACTCAAATCATTTAAACGACCCTTAAATATTCCCATCACGATTGAATAGAGGCAGCTTATCACTACGAACCTCCTGAAGAAGTCGTTCCTGCCTTTTGTGCACAGCGTCCAAGGAAAGTTAGAGTTCCGCATATTCAAAGATTGAAGCTTGTTGTGAAGATACTCTGTTAAAGAAGCCTGATGTGACATGATAAATGACTGAAAGATTTCTATTTTTTTATAATTGATCATTTGGCACCCCATGTAGTGAGCACCACTGTTTTAAATTCAGCGTATAGCAAAGAAATGCCAAGGGGTTTGCACAGGGTTAATCCAAGTGAGCAATAATACTGATGATATGAAGATCATCATACTCGTTACAACATAATAAACTTTCAATAATTATGGAGCAATTGCCCTGATGACATTTCTTATTTACTCTAATACTTCCAGCGGATCCTTCCTAGTCTGCTCACTCTCTTCTTGCTAACAAAATTCCTTCTTCCAATCTAATTGTCTCGGTGATATCTCAGCAACTTTGGTTGGTACTGACCATTCTGCTTAGTAATTCATTTCGCTGCATCTCATTGGTTCTGGAAGAGTTCATCATTTAGTAACTTCAAGCTTGCCTTGATTCGAGACGATTCACTCAAGAACCTTTCTTTCATCACTGAATTTCAATTTTCAAATATTAAAATCAACCAGAACTTTGGCTTATTGAATCTAATGAATAATGGTGTTGAAGTCCACTGAACGCTCCTCTGAAAGATCAGATTTCACTAAACATATCCAAATCATAAAACCCTAGGTTGGTGACTTGTGCGTCAACCATTATGACCCACTCCCAAACTGGAGCTGCAAAAGCAGATTCAGATCAAATTTCATTAAATCACACTGGGATCACAAAGTATAGCACCACTTAACAACCTACACCAATCAACTTTGTACAGACTGGTGGTCAACCAATTAGTGCGCCTCACCTTTGAGGTGCATCTAATGATTTGACTACGGTATCAAGGAGTATTGCAGCTCCCAAGACCGCGCAGGGGGTTGGGATGGCTTTGCCAACCACCTCCCCTTAGGAAATCAGCCTGAGCGCCCAAACTGAATCATCAGTAATTGTTGAGTCAGTTGGCCGTCATTTTTTACTTCAAAAATTAACCAAAGCGGCCAGACTGAATATAAGGTAATGGGTGAATCAGTTGGCCGTCATTTTCATGTTTTGGAAGGCGATTAACATGCCTAAATGAATCATCATTGAGTTTCAGATTAGTTCATGGTAATTTTCATCAAAATCAAAATAAAAATCAGATTTTAATCGGAACTAGCCATATAGCCAATCAGACCATGGAAAAATCCCAGAAAGCATCTGCTAATGGTCAGATGAAGGCTGGAAGGATAGATTAGTGTGGGAAGAACCTAAGTCCATAATCAATTGTCAGAAAGTAATTCCAAGACAGGTAAGGCAATACAACCTGAAAAAAGTCAAGTACCAACCTGGAAGGTCCATCAGTGCCTGCGTGCAAACCCAAAGGGGTGTCAGCGCTTAAATATGGGGTTCCACCCCATAGGAAATTAGCCAAATTGTACTTAGATTTAAATTATAACATATACAAAAGTAAACGAGTTAAGGATGCATCAGGCGCATGAAAATAAGATAGTGCCTGCACCACCCATCATTGACCCTCGTGAAGCTGCTTTTGTTGCTGAAGTGAGGAAGAGATGGTCAGAAACTCGCTCACAACATGCACACCCTAGGTCCACTCTGGCTCATGCAGTTAGAGTTTACTATGGGCATAACTCAGTTGAGTTTTATACAAGAGATTTTATTACCCATTTAAAGCAATATCAAAAGCCTCTCCAGGTGATCTCATAATTCATGAAGTTGTGGAAAGCCACTCTATTGATACAAGGTTCACAACTACATTGGATGCAGATGGGCAGCTTCTACAAAAATAGATATTTCACATGGATCTATAAGTATCTCTATAATGAGACCTAACTTGGAGAGAATTTCTTTGGTACCTTTCTATAATCTCCCAACTGCAGTGAACCCAGAATCCCTAAAGCTTGCCCTGCATTGGGGTTTAATGAAATTTGGGTCAGTTCTAACAGTAGACCTTTATGTACCAGCCTACTATACCCCAACCCAACCGGCTCATATTACTAGAGCATCATTTATCCCCAAACTATGGTGGCCCATAACATGGAGGTTATTCCACCTGTGGCAGTCATTAGATAAAGTTCAGAAACTTTCCTTGTTGATCCTGACCATGTGTGACCTCACTACTCATGGTGTAATGCTTGGGCCATCTACATATTAGTTTTACATCTTGTAAGCAAGGTCTCTCATCCGGTACTCAAGTCCTTGTGACAGCTAAAAAACGCTCCCATACAGCACCGGCTGAAATCCTGCAATCTACCACTGGGTGCTGGTACCGGATATAACCCCAGCAGCCCTTTGGGTGGCATTTGAGCAGGAACAGCCAGTAGCACAGCTTTATTCTCTTAGTACTGAAATTCCCTTGCCAGTTGGCACCCCTCCTAAGTTGCTAGACCCTTAACCAGCACAAAATAAGCGCAAACTCTGTTTCAATTTAAGCTAACCCAGAGGAAGCTATCCCAGGGGCGGCATCTAAAACTAATTTGGTACCATAAGACACTCAGGGAGGGGAGCAGGTATGGAATACCCCAAGTAGAGGTGGAGGTACAAAGTCATCTACCCCCACCATTTAAGGGGATTGCAACTCAGACTTCATTCACTGTATTGAAGGAGGTGAATATGGACTATGATACTTCAGAGGATGATTAAATGGAGGAGTCCATGGAGCGCCCTCAGGATACTCCTTGCAGAGCAGTGGGGGTTGTATCCTTGGCTGGCTTACAGGCTCCAAAGTCCCTTCAGCTCAGAATAACCACCTCCTCCACATTAATCAGCTCAGATTGCTGCTAAAAGTCAGGCTCAAGGACTTTAAAATGAGCAGCCTTATGGATGCAGCTTTAAGCTCCTGTAACCCCACGGGATATGTAGGGGTTAGCTATGAGGCCTCAAAGGGGCACCCTGACCCTGCAGTCCATTAAATCTAATGAGCTGTGGGATTAAAAGTGGAGATCAAGCCTCCTCAACAACTTCATGATGACTCACATGGATAACACAGCCATTCAGTTGTCCCATTTCTCCCCCTCTTAAAAAAGAAGCATGGAATTACTAACTTGGATTTAACTCTTGTTGGACAAACTTTGCAGGCCTTATTATCCTAAACCCCCAGGTGAAAACCCTAAATAATTTACTTTAAAAATCGTCTTACCTTAGCTAAATTATCTACCCCTGAGTTTTTTCTTCTTTGGTGCAAACATATACCTCCCAAATGCAGGCCTGAAGCAGGACCAGCTTTTGGAGGGACTTGCTCTACTACAAATACCACGAAATATAGTGCTGATGGGTGATCTTTTTAACAATATTAAGTTATGTGTGGGATAAATTTCCTCTTGCAACACAAGACAGATGAGGTACTGCCAGGCTTCAGGTTTTTTTCAGGTCAGCTGGATTCACAGATGCCCCTCCCCATCAGCGTCTAGCCTTGGCTGTATGTCTTGGATCCAAGATGCAGGTTTGGAGTTCATATCAGCTTCAAGGATTGATATGGCTCTAGTGGGCCCCTTGCTGGTTGGTCGAGTTTCCTTTCCTATATCCCGAGATAACACTATAAGTGACCACAGATCCCTCACAGTGATCCTGATAACAATACTAGACTAATAAGGAGATTTTGGCCAAGGATTGCTCCAGAGCTCATTAACAACCAGTTTGCAAAGCAGAAGGTAAATGCGGCCATTGGTGAGGCTGAACACCTGGACTCACCTCATTTACGAACTTTGAAAAAAATGGGCAGATTAAAAAGCAAGGATCTTAAAGGTAGCCTACAACTGTGCTAAGGCTCGAATGATGGCAGCTCAGGCTAAAGTCAGACGGGCTGAATCTAGAATACATCATTTTGAAAGGAATTGCTGACCAGCGCCTTCCTTTCAAAGGTTGGAGGCGTGGGAAGTGGCCCAAGAGGTGTATCAGTGGGAACAGACTGAACTTGAGGAACGGGAAGAAAAATTCACATCATCATGTTACTATACTCTGTGGGAACGCCCCACACGTTTCTTCTACCAAAAACAGAAAAGCTCTCTCAAAGGATCAGGAGATGGCATCCCTTAGGTGGGACTAACATCACAAAAAACAAGGAGGAGATCACCAGTGAGATCTATCGTTACTATTTAGCCCTCTTCAAGGCTTTCTAAGTGAACCCAGCAGAAGTTCAGGAATTCATTTTAGGGGCTCCAGAACCACTGGTTAATTTCTCTGCATATGCTGAACTGCTTGCACCAATCAAAAAAAAGTTATGGACATTCTAAACCACAGCCCGCGCCTCAAGGCCCCAGGCCTGATGATATCCCATTTTAAGTGTATCTAGTGGATCCCGTCACAGTTACAAAGGCCCTCTAGCCCCTCTTCTCGATCCTCTTGGCAGAAGGGGAGTTCTTAATGACTCGTGAGGATCAATTATGACCCTTCAAAATAAAAGCAAGCCGTGAGGACCTGGAAAACTGGCAACCAATACCACTTTTGAACACATACCACAAGCTGTTTATTAAACTTCTAGCTAACTACATGACTAAGTGGGAAGCACCACGCTCCAAACCAGCTCAGAATTGCTTTATCCCAGGGAGATCGTTTTGTAACAATTACAATGAGCTTTTGGCAACCCCGTCAGCTAACTCATATCAAACACATGCTTTTGTGGCGCTTATGGATATGGAAAAAAGAATATGATCAGATGAATTGGATGTATCTTGACGCCTCCCTAACCTGTCTCCACATCCTAACAAGCTAAGACATGGCTATCAGCGCTTTACGCCCAGTTTCACACTATGTTATTATCCCCAATGAGTTTTAATGAAGCAGTGATGAGTTGAACAGGGTCTCCGTCAAGGGGATCCACTGAGCCCAATGTTGTTCAACATAGCTTTAGATCCTCTTCTGGCCCTAAACCAGGAACAACTGGCGGGTATTAAGGTTCCTTGGAAACTCCCCACCTGCACCATAGCCTTTGCTGATGACACAGCAGTGACAGTTGGATGTAAAAAGGACCTAGACCTGTTCATGGAGGCCCTGGATCGCTACTCCAAGGCGTTTAATAAAAAAGTTAACACTTTTAAAACCATTATAGTGCAAGTTGGTACCCCATCGTTTCCTCCACCTTTTGGTCTGGAACCTACCTGGGGCAACTTTAGACACCTAAGTGTCCTCACCACACCAAAAGGGGTTGCGATCAAGGATAATGAGGACCGCTTGCTGGATGCAATAAACTCGCTTGTAGCCAGCTAAAACTGCCAGCATATCACTCCCCGGACGCTCCCTGATGGCGAATGTTTTTCTTCTATCAAAGGTATGGTTCCTCGCTCATGTCTGCCCCTTTATGGACAGTTTCTACTCGAGGTTGCCTGGGATACTCCACTGCTGGATTTTGGGATCCAACTACTCACCCACAGCTCTGACCACAACATCCTGGCCCCACAGTGAAGGGGGCCTAGCTCTTTGATGCTTGGTCCCATGACACTTCAATACTAACGGGGTTCCTTAGGCCTGTCATTTGCTGTGATATAACTACAATGCCAGTGGGTTCCAACCTTACGCCAGGGTTTAGCGTATAATTTGGGCTCCCACAGGCCTCCCCAATAGCAGTTGAGGAATGGTTAACAAACCACCCAGGACACCGCCTCAAACCCTCATCAAGTGTTTACTTTAACCAGGCTCTCCTTGCGCTTAAGAGGGTAGGGATACGGGTGTACCACGCCTTCCCTTATAAAAGGAGGAGCCTTGGGATCAGCCATCAGCATCACACCCTGGTGCACAATGGGAGGATTGGTATTTCCCGCCTCCACTCTTTGGATAGACCCCCAATGCGGCCCCATCTCCTTGAACTCATGCCCTCGCTGTGAATTGGTTTTTAAGGCGCTTTGGAAGGACATTACCCACCATGTTCTTTCAACAAAATTTAAAATACACTGTGGCAAATTCTACACTGCTCATACAGAACAGGGGATCAAACTGGTACCAGCTTCCAGCACAAGAGCTGCCCGCAATTTACAGAGCTGATATAAGCCCACCTACACCGCTTCCTTACTTGCTTACTCATATCCCCTTTCAGGTACAAAGTCCACAAACTCCTGTAAGCAGAACCCTGGTCTGGGAACCCTGTTCAGGACTTCATGTTCAAAATCTCACTTCCCAATTGCTCCCAATCATTAAGGTTCTTGGCATTTGGCATAGTGATATGGACTATTCATAACTCATATCTTCGCGCCACTTTTGACTCCACTCTGTGGAGGCTGAACCATATGATCACCCACTTTCAGGTTCATTTTGAAATAGCCATGAGAGTATTTACCATGTCGCCATGGGCAATCAGTCAGTTTGAACAGATGCCTGGCTCTGGCGAAACTTCCCCCCACCTTCATCAACATTTCCTCTTACTCTTGCCTTTGCCTCAAGCTCATAGGAGATCAGGCGTGATTAAATTAAGATCGGTGTATCCCTCATTAGATTGGGACAAACTAGTGCTAAAAACATGTTGTGGATTATATGGTGTAAGTAAAAAAGAATGACGGTAGCAGACTCTTCCATTCATAATAAAGCTAGTGTGCACTGAAACCTTTGGCTTAATTTTATATTTTTATTACATGTGGTTTGAGGAATGACAATACTCATATTGTCTTTCAGTTGATTTAGTGGGAAACCTTCCTGTGCAACCATTCAGAGCATCTCAACCAATTCCGCCAGTTTTACAGAAGTTGTGCTCACAACAGGGGCCAGCTGGTCCAACCAGTAAGCCAAGTTATCTGAACCATGGCACATCCTTTTAGCCTAATGGGAAGCCATCCCAGATACAATTCAGCGTAGTATGCTAACATTGATCTTGCTTTAAATACAATATGCCAAATCCAAGATGAGCTCCTTCATGAGCGAAAAGTGTCAATGGTTCGGTTTTAAGAAGTGTCCAGTCAGCTACATGTTTGCATTCAGTATAATAGACAATTATCAAGATTTCTCAATGACACTGTTGATCAGCTTGACTGTGTGGATGGCAAATAAATCAACTTCTATCCACAGATTCCCCGTGTTATGGAAACGGCAGAAGAATTTTAGACTGGCCTGCCAGTCGGGATGTGTGAATACCCAAAAAGCAAGTTAGAATGCCAGAGGCGTTGCCAACCTTACAACTTGATATGGAGCCGAGAAATGTGATACCACAAAGTGGTGATGCAACAACAAGGTAAGAATTATTCTAACGACAAACCACACTGAACCCATTCCCAACTCAGTGGTTCGAGCTGTATGAGGCGGGATTACTGGGATGGTTTTGCCGATATTCTTGGCTTGAGAGGGCAACTCATTGGGGGCAATAGGGAGATAGTTTCCTTCTTACCATCATTGTACATAGGGCCATAAGATCCCCATGTAGTTTTGTCAGAAGTTCATAAGAGCGGGGTTGTAAAGCCTAAAAGTGTAGGCTCGCTGGGCCCATTCAGTGATAGAGGGGTCCATGGTGACCAAAAGAGTTGGTAATGTTCACCTGGATTGTGGAGCAACAGACCACCAGGGGAATGCCATCTGGGATGCGGTCAGGACGAAGAAATAAAAAAAAATTGATTTTTTTTGGCAAATATTTATTTGGAAAGAAAAATAAGAAAATCAACCAACAATTTTCTCAGTGCCATGCATTTTATTTAACCGAGGTAAGCCTTCCAGGAGACAGACATTACCGAATATATGTGAAACTAAGAGAATAACTAAGAGATATAAAAATTGGGCACCCCAGGATACTCAAGTTCTCCCTGTTGCCAGCGGGACTGCCAGGTATGGGGGTTGGTGCACTACTCCGAGGAGGTTTCTCCTGCTATGGAGCAGGTGTGAGGGAAAGGGGCTGTGTGGAGGAACCAGAGTGGGAACCATGATTCTATGAGCGCTTTTTGTCTTGGTCTCATATATCCATAGAGTCAGGCTTGGAAGTGCTCTAGTAAGTGGACATGAAATCTGTTAATAATCCCATGAATGGTTAGGACCATGCCCTTGAACGCATCTAATGCAATTGTGTGTATTGTCCACATTGCAATGGGTATTATTAGTGAGCGGAGGGTAGATGGGATTGGTGACTCGATCTGGAGCGCGAAGATACTCTTTGATATTGAGAATTCCTGTTCGTTTTTAATCTTAAGCAGGCGTGAGACTTCCTGCCATATAGCTTTGGTTGGGGGGCATGTTTCTAGGCGTTGGTGCAGGGATCCCTCCCCTCCACATACTGCACATGTTTTGTGGTGGGAGTTAAAGCGGTCCGCCATCCTATAGGTCCTTCTCAGACAGCGCCAGGCGTTTGCTCTTATCCTTGGTTGTAGGAGTGGGTGGTGTGTCATTTTCCACATTGCTTTCTGTGTGGTTAAATCATAGGGAATGTCCAGCATATCTAGGTATTCTATCCTAGCTATGCTTGGGGTTGTTGCGAGCATATCCCTCTGGGGGTGGTTTTCTGGGTTTCTTAATCTGAATTGAGGACTGGGTCGTCCCCTTCCCTGTATAGTACCCATGTTCTCTATGGTCCATCCCATACGGCGGATAGTTTGGAGGATATGTTTGAAATGAGGGGAGGTTCCATGCGGACCTGTTACAGTAGGGTGCTTGGCAAGGTATGAATTAGTCTGGGTGGACTATGTGGGTTGGTTAATTTGAGCGCCTGTGCAAAGTTAGTCCATGCTGCTCTGGACCAATGTTGTTGCGGGAGGTCTGGAGCAAGGATTTCCTTTATCCAGGTACCTAGGATGTGATTGGCATGGCTCTCAAGATCTACTAGTCCCATGCCTCCGCTTGAGCGTGGGCAAAATAGTGTTTCCATCTGTATAGGAGGGTGAGAGCCAGGCCACAGCCAGCCCTGGATAAGCGCGCGAATTAAGGTTATAAAGGTAGGTGAGAAGGCTATCGCATGGGCCTGGTACCACAGTATAGGGAGGATGAGCGAGTTACAACTGTAAATCGTCCTGTTAGTCCTGGGGTTCTCCCCTTGAGGGAGGCTACGCGTTTGGATACCCTTTGTAACAGGTTACTTTCCATTGTCCCATTAGCATATCCCCCTGATTCTAGCCAGATTCCAAGGTGTCAGACAGGAGTGGTGGTGGGAGGTGTTGCAAAGGGTAAAATAATTGGGTTTTTTCTTCGGTTGTTGGTTTGAGGTTCTGATGTTGTGGCCCAATTGTTTGTGTATTTGCCTAAGAGGTGATTTCTGTCTTCCTTTTGTTGAGCAATGCATTGCTCACCTTGGAGTAATACTATAGAGTGTGTTCCAGATGTCGGGCATCTTCATTGTTTGCTATACCTGCTACGCAGTCATCTGCAAAGTCCAGTATCTTGACTGTTGGTTGTCCTTGTGCGGTTATCCCCATGAGACGTGAGTCAGTTACTCAGAGGAGCGGGTCAAAGCTGAAATTGTATAGCAGTGGGCTGAGGGGATCCCCTTGTTTAGACCTCTGTGTAGTTTGATATTGTTTTTTAGGAATCCAAGGCCGCATACAGCCATGGTTGCAGATCCTGTTAGGAGCATCTCCCATTTTATGAAACTTGGTGGGAGTTTGAGGCATGTAGACATTCTTTTAGGTATGGCCAGCTAACACGGTCATACGGCTTTTCCTGATCCAAGAAGAACAGGGCACCAGTTGCTTTGGATTGGCAAAATGTTTGCAACAGGGTGTATGTTGTTCCAGATTGAACGCCCTGGTATAAACCCAAACTGGTTGGGTGATAGGACGTCAGATGCACTTGCGCCTAATCTAGCTGCTAGAATCTTTGTTAGAATTCTTTGTGTCAGTGTTGGACAATGCAATTCGGCGCCAGTTGGCCAGGTCCAACTTGTCACCCTTTTTATACAAGGTTATAACGTAGGATTCATGGCCTCCTGGTAATAGGCGTGTTTCCAACAAACTCTGGTTCATTGACGCCAACTGGAGGGGGCGATTTGTTGAAAATATTTTTTGTAAAATTCGTAGGGTATCCCATCAGGCCCTGGGCATTTCCTACGTGGTGCACCGCGAATTGTTTCCCAAAGCTCCTCCCATGTGATAAGGGATAGTATATTGTAATTTGGTGGTGTACTTTGTATCTTGGCAGTTTGAATAAATTCTTTAATTTTTTGTGGATCTGTTGGCATATCGCGATATGATTTGGTGTAATAGCGGTGTACTTCCGCCTTGACCTCCTCAGGGTCAGTTGCCACAGTGCCGTTGGTCTTGCGGACCTGTGTGCATGTGGGCTTGTTTCCGTGGGAGTGGAATTGGCGGAAAAATATGTTGAACAGGTTTCGCCTTCCTTTATGAACTCACCTTTGTTCAATACTTTGATTCTGTGTTGGTGTTCAAAGATGAGATTGTTGAGTTGGTCTGAAATTTCTGCCCATTTGCGTCCCAAATTAGGGCTATATTCTGATCTTGGAGTATTTATTTCCAGGTGTTCTAGTTCTGCCAAGGTACTCTTGATTGTGGCTGTGTCCGTGGTGTAATTGTGTGATGCAATATGTTGGGTTTTGTTGAGAAAATTCTTTTTGAAATATTTACATGTTCCGATAGGTTCTGAAGTGAATGGGGCTGTGAATTCTGGGTTTGTAGCCTTGTTTTCAACCCAGTCAGATATCTCGGGCAATTTTATATTTTCTGGGTGAAGCTTTCTCCAAGGCAACACCTATGTGTGTGGGATTGGGTTGGCACAAACTGCACCGTAACTAATTGGTGATCAGAAAAATTGATCTTTTTTGTTGTAAATTTGGAGATTCTTGAGTGGTGAGATTGTGGGATGAGGATGTGGTCAATATGACTCATTGATATGAGCAGTCCCTCACATATGTTGTGTCTTGTCATATGGGGAAGGATTGGTGAATTGGGGGGAAGAGCATCCTGTAAGCCAAGAGATGCCTTAATTGTGCGATATTCAATGTGTCCAGGTGGGTATCCCCTGGGATTAGGCCATTGATCCGTATTGGGGTTATCGCAGCAGTTGAAATCGCCTAACAAGATGATATCTGGTGGGAGGGTGAGAGTAGAAATTTATTCAAAATTTCTTTTCTCTTAGTTGCAGTGCACAGTGCGTAGATACATGCTAACGAAATTATTTCATCTTGGCATGTGATTGTTACTACCAGGACTCGACTGTGCAAGTGTGATGATGAATTTGTAATTTTGAATTTTTTGTTCTTTTGGACTATCACCCCACAGTGAGACGTCCATACTGATTGTGATGGTGCGACCCTGGTTGACCAGGATTTCTCTTCCCCTTGTAGGCAGTGGGTTTCTTGGATGGCCAAGATGTCTACAAGTGGTTTTTGCAGTAATGCCTGCTTTTTGGCTTGGGACATATGAGCCCTAGCTCCCGCGATGTTTAACATCCCTATTGACACTGAGGTGCCCACGGCGCCTCAGGAGCAGTTGGGAGGACCCTCTGGTCCTATCCCACCATGGCTCATTTTGGCCATGCTCCGCATCTGTACTCCAACTCTTTCACTGCCGTTGTTGGTTCCCTTGATCTGACCCAATGATTCATGGGAATTGCGGTTTTTTGCATTTTCGTCAACTTTTCCTGCACAGGTCTCATGTTGATTTGATGTGGGTTGTTGATTGGATTTTTATATTTTTGAGGTTCAACTTTGTTGCATTGTGTACCGGATTTCCACCAAAATTGTGGTTGCATTGTTCCTCAGTATGTGCATGACTGATGACGCTTTGTGGCTCAGTCTGGTTACTGTGAAAATTTTCGACCTAGGCATATTGTTCTGATTGGTTGGTTTGGTGAATATCTGAAATATCCTGAATTTGTCCGTGCTTAATGGCGGATTCCGCATGTGCCGCCGCTTCAGCCGCTGCTCTCTTGTGGGATTTTTGTGCTGCTTTACGCTGTTTACTTGTAACTGGGTCCACGATGGAGTATAGTCCATCTTCACCCCAGAGGAATGGGTGGTGGCCATCAGTTATTTTGGCGAAGTTTGCGTTGTCTTTGTCCATAGCTTCTTCACAAAAATCATTTTCCATTAAGCCCTCTTTTACAGGGCATGCATGTTCCTTGTGGCCCAGTGAGCCACAGTGGTTGCAAATGGGTGGTGCGCATTCCAGTGTAACTCAGAATGCAGCCAACTGGCCCCCATCTGCGAAGTAAAATTCTGCTGCGTGAGGAATTCTGGATAAATTCTATTCCACTTCTGGGAAGGGGTTGATTAAAGCGCTACTTTTGCCTGTGCACAGGTCGGGCATTAAGCGAAATCACTGTAATTCAAGTTGTTGGATTTCTCCGTAGGCCCCAAGACCTTTGCGGAGCTCCTCCTCAATTACCTTACAAGGAAGGTTGGTAGGGAGAGAGTCAAAGGAGATGAACAAAGTTTTCGATTTGTTCCATCTGGTGCACGCGGTGCGCACAATTTTTTGCCCTCAGGAGGGCAATTTCCACGCAGATTTTTGCTGCGGCATCAGCTTCATCAGCTGTTTCAAAACCAATATCAATCCAGCTGTGGCCCATGTTGTTGGTGGCTATGTACACCGCGTGAGGGAAAAGTGAGGGCTGTGCCTCACATGTTTTCTCCCACAGGGTCAGTGACTCATCCTCAAGGAAGAGTCTGATCTCATGTTCCACCTTTGACAAAGCCTGGTTGAATTGAATGTACATGTATTGCGCGTGCTTTACAGTAAACACCATAAACCCAGACGGTGTCTGAGTTTGTGATTTCTTTGCAGATTGGGTTCCTGGTCCCCCTCCAGGGCGTTTCTTGCCCTTAGTTGCACCGTTAAGCGCACCACTTGCCATGACGCTCTCCCATGTTGTATTATTTTTGTTATTAAAATTTGCCCATCTTTCCTGTGTATAATTATCCAAATTTTCTGTTTGATTCAAATAATAGTAACTAAAGTGATTGTTACAATAAAGAAAAGATTTTTATCTGTGCCATGCAACTGATTAAATAGTGGTTGATTGGGTAGTGACAGGATGGTGTTTGGGACCCACAAATTTGACCTAACCAGCGAATTGTTCAGGAATGGGGGGGTTTATTATTTGGGAACTGACATCACAAAATTTGGTGGCAGGCTAAGTCTCTGTCAGTTCAACCTCAAATGTCCGAACCAAAGCTCAACTATGTTTCTGACAATTGACACAATGGCATTTGGCCCAATGGGCAACGGGAATCCCAAGGCCATCCCTTGTAGGGACGTGTCCATTTGGTTAGGAACAGGTTTGGGATGGCCAACCCGCCCGCACTTGGTCATTTAACTGTTCGTTTAGTCAACAGCAGCACATCTGGCGCAATGCATGAATTACTATCTGCGGGCTTCAAACCCCCATCAATAGTGCCCAATATTTGTTCAACCAGTTTGGAGATTGAATTGGAACTGTCGGGCAATCTGGCCAATATCTCATTCTTCATGATTTTACAGCCTTTCAAATTTTGGGCATCAGCCAAATTGATACCTAAATTAGATCTGGCCAATTTCAATTCAGTAATCTCGGCACAGATTTCACTAATTCCTCACAAAAGTTCTGTTGAGGTAAGTGTGGGTATTGGGGGTGGGATCTGAAGCGGATGATCTGTTACCCATCACTCATCTACTACATGAGCAGGTCGCCCTGATTAATGAGAGGTACCGCCATCCTCTTCAGTGTCTTTTTATTTGGGAACGGGAAGATGGCCCAATCAAGAGCCAAAGGACGTCTCCCGAGACTTACACCCTACAAGAAAGTGTATAAGCAGTCAGAGGATGATACTGAAAGTAAGCGGCATTACAGTAGTTTTAACATGGAGGAAGGCGCAGCGGAACCATTTGCCTACCAAGTAAGTTTCATGAGTCATTTCATATTTAGTGAGATCTTATAGGATAATTACTCCTTGCCAAAAAGAATTCTTAACTTCTTTTTATGTTTCCAAAGGATGCGGCAAGGATGCTTCCAACGCTGCAGACAAGCTGAGCTCTTCTATCCCTACTGTACCCTCCCTCGCAAAAAGCAAGTTATAGCCCCTGAGCAGGACCCCAGTGTTCCCCAGAGCTCGTATCTTTGAGCAGGATGAGGACGAATGCATTGACAAGTTGCCTCATTCAATTGGAACGAAAATATACATGGATTCTTCAAAATGGTTTTGTTCATGGTGGAAGGAGCATCGGACTGTTGTAAGGCTAAGATGCTTATTTCCATTCTGGACGTTAAATGCGTTGACCAAGTTACTTGCCATATGAGGGTTGTCTATCACATAACAAGAAGTTAAGGATATTGTGATAAGATTGATTGGGGGCACAGAAATAACATCTCAACTGAAGGCCGATTTCCTAACATGGGGTTCATGCACTATGAGACTCCAATGGCATTTGCTGATCAGTTTACCTTGGAGGCGCACGTCTTGGTGGGGGTGGAAATTCTGTCCAAGTCTGATGTACGGATCCAATGTCTATAGCAGTAAATTAACCATGAATTATTCAATGCAATGGCGCCCATCCTGAAAAAAGTTCTCTTGCTAAAAATTGTAAAGTTTTTCATTAACTAGCAGCAACTTTTAGCCTTCCTAATTATGAACAAAAGCCTGCAATGGCCCCTGTGGGACCTCCCTCCTTGAGCTGCATAACTGCCTTCATTAATTACACTTTACAATCTCCAGCCATCGTTTAGCTATTCGCCTCATCTGCGTCAAATTTTAAATTCTGCAGCCAACCCTCATCCTGGACCTTCTATTGAAACTTAGAGCTGATAACCCACTGGAGTAAAATGCTAGTCTTGCAGTTTCTTCAGCACATTGCGTTCCTCTGCTCTGCTAAGTGGCATGTTCATGTTGGGAAGGCAGGCCAGTACAAGCAGGGAAAAGACCAAGCGGAATAAAGATAAGATCCTCTGCTTCTACAGTTTAACTACATATGTCCTCGTTGATCTGGACGAATTGCTTTCCGCCAAGGACTTCCAATACGCTGACAAACTATTATATCAGCAATTGGCCAATGAAATGTATGTGTTGACTCACGCTCAGGCCAAAGAAGTTGCCATGGAGGAGGATCTCCAGGAAACTCCAATGCCTTGCACATATAAAATCCTAGAGAAAGCCACCTCTGACAAACATTGACATTTATAAGATATCACCCTTGCTAAATGAAGTAAATTTTGTGATCCCAGTATATGCGATTATTTAGGAGTACCCCAAGGTCGGGGTAAGTATTATGTGGTTCCTCAAAAAGCGAGAAACCTTGGACTTTTTCATATTAAATAACCAAAATTCTGCCTATTCTAAATGTATGTATTGTGACATTTTCTGTTGCAAAGAACAAATTTTGTATGACCATAGACTCCAGTGCGCCAGTTATAAAAGTATCCACAAGGGAGGTAGCTAAGTTTTCATTGTAACCTGATGTGATGCTCAGGATAATTTGGAAGACCACTGGGACAGCGTTTACTGTCTCATAAGGGGTTTATAGTGAGCTGCCTTTGAGCTTTTTGTCAATGGCCGTTTCAGCACTGGAGATTATGTTATCTTACAGTAACTATGACATATAGATAGAAGCAGCCTTCATGCACCTTTTTGGTGAGGTTATTGAAATGGCTGAGTAGATTTCTAAAAATAATGAGCCAGTGGATTCTAATTTCTTTTAATTTCTATGGTGTGCTTCAAGATTATAATCGGATGAAACAAGTTAATCACATGTTCATTGGTGTGGTAATCCATGCTGTCAAGAAGTTGATATGACTGGACAATAAGCTATACTTTCCAGAAGATCGGAAATTAGAGTCAAGGTGAACCTCAATAATGAGCAGAAGTTATATTGATATAAAGCGAATCAATTTAAGCATCAATGGTTCTGCAAATCGAGGAAATTCCACTAAAACATCAAGATAGACAAAAACTCCTAAAAGGGAGAGTATAGGAGATTACTAATCAGAGGATTAATTGACTTGAGATACTGAGATAAGAGTTAAGTGGAAGATTGAGAGGGGGAGGTTTTTTGGTAGTCCGCAGATAAGTTCTGCGTCTATTATATTATAATAAAACGGCTAATTGTGGTGGTTGCTCCATTTATTTTATCTATCAATTTTTATAATGAGTCAGCGATCTGCATATTTTCCAGTTTGGTTGCTCAGTGGTTAATATCCTGTGACAACCAGCTCAGCAGAATAACCCATTACGCCAAGAAATCAATAGTGGTGCTCACTACGGGGGGCCACTGCTCAACTTTAGCTTATCTGCACCAGGGCAATATGGCGAGCCCTCACTTGTTATTCCAAAACCTGATTGGATTTCATGCTTGATACACTGAGGAAGCTAGTGAAGCATCCAACGATGAACCAGCGCTTTTCATGGTGATGGATCCAGGGTGATATGGATGCTATGCTTGATTTGCAGTTAGGAACTTGTCCTGAGTTGGTGGCAGATCAACAAGGTCACACAATGAACGTGACCCCCCAGAATCTGCATGTCATTATAGAATGGATTCTGTGGGGGTACCAACTCTATTGAAGAAGGGGCGGGGGAGCATGCTCTGAGCTTATTCTACATCAACGGGACTAAGAAACCTTCTACACGTTTTTATATGTCCTATATTTACGTGACTACCATGAGTTTGTCTTGTCAGCTTAGTACCCATAAATGCAAAGACTATTTAGTCGTGTACAAGCAGCCGTCAATTCGCCTGCTACTGCGTGTGCTGGACTGCCACAACATTGAGATTGGGGACGTCATGCAGCTCATTTAAGCGCAGCAGAACAATACTCGACTTATTCTAAAACACCTTGATCACTCATTTTTGAAGTTTCAGGGGACATTGGTGCTTGTGACCACCTTGTTATGGATGTCCGCCGTCAGTTAGACGTTTTGCTTTCATAGTTAAATCAGGAGTTACCTTGAGTAATAGGGGAACTTTTGGATTGGTATGGCTTATCTGTGGAATGGATATGGGATGTAACCACATTGGGAAGCAACACCAAGCGTTTTATGATGGGCCTAGTGAAATGGGAGGAAGCGCTTAAAGCTGTGATAGCTAAGATAAGGGAAATTGTAACCCTGACAGTGCAGAGGATAGTGTATCACGTTGTCTTTGTTGCAGATGAATTCAGTCAACTTCACATCAAGTAAAATCCTCAAAGGTGGCTGACAAAGCACTCATCTCTTTTCAGTGTCACAGAATATTACTAGTTGCTGAATCAGGTTACACAGTTGGAAATTTTTAGTTAGGTGGATCGCAGTCAAGCATTTAACCTTCTGTTTATTATGATGGTAGAGTATGCAAACATGAGAATGCAAATGGATATTCTTTGACAGGCCAATGAGGAGCGAGTTCAAGAGCAAGCGGCCCTCATTAATCAAGTAGATGAAGCCAAATGGCAAAAGTGTGACACTGGATGGTTACACTCATGAATTCAAAGCACAGTGGATGACGTTCTCTTATGGCTTCAGGCAGTGGAGCATAAACTGGACTCGGAGTAAGAATTTCAACATGAGTTGTAAAATGAGTACAAAACGCTTCAATAGGAGGTGCAAGATGGACAGTATTGGTGTTACTCGATTTAAGCTGAATAAATATACTTAATGAACATTTTGCTGAACAAGCAGGGACCGGGGGAGATGTGCAGTCAGCGGCGATTCAGGAGAGGAATGTTATGGATCAGCCAGCAAATATCCTTTGGGGGTCGCAGAAGTCCCACCTTGCAAATCAACATCTTCTGATTCTACTTAAGCGATTTGTTTCTATCTTCATGACCTTACGCTAGTTCACAAGGGGATGTTTCCCCCAGTCATTTAAACCTATTTTCTCTGTTCCTTGCGGTTGGAGCCCAGAGCGATGTGAACTTGTTTGGATGATAAGTTAACGCCCTTCAGTTGTGATGGGATTATGCACTAGTATTTAAAAGATTCAAAAACTACATGATAGGGCCTTAGATTGGTGAAAAGTGAAACTTTTGTTGTCCGCTTTTAATGTGGAGAGCGCTGATCAGGTCAACTGTTACCTCCAAAATAGTTCCATATCCTATCAAGAGGTAAAAGAGACTGTTCTCCATTTTTTTGGGGACGCAGCTAAGATGGCACAGTGGAAGGCTGACTTTATGACCATACAGTTCTACAAGAACGTGTTTTTGGTGGGTTTCAGAGCGATTCATGGTGGAAGCGCACGTGTTAGAAGGAGCCAATATTTTATCCACCTATGATGTAGGCATAGTGATGATGGCGGCAGTCAAACCATACCACAAATTTATAATGCTATTCTCACGTACTGGATGAAGATGTGGGGCTTATTCAAATTGTTAACACTTTGCGCCATTTCTCTGCCATGCTCAGTGCTCCCAATGTGGAGCGGAAGGCCCCTGCTACTGCCGCGGCATACTCCTTGGGATATGGACAGCAACGACCTAGTTATAAGCTGTTGGGGAATATTCATCCACCATGTATGTCTGTGGATTCTTTTCGCCCTCTGTACACTCAGCCACCCCATCCTCGGCATAACTTCAATACTTCAGCTAACTTTCAACCTGGACCTTCCTCTTCAAACTATAGACATGAGCTCTTTATGAATGCATGCTTCTCATGCAGATGAAAAGTGTATATCCGGTTAATTGCCCAGGCAACCAGCAGGTGTATGCAGTGCCATCCGTATGATCAAGAAGGAAAAAGCTTGAGTGGAGAGGAGACGGACGCTCTACCTCACTAATTCATATCTAATTGTCACTAATGATTCCCATTAGTCTCTTTGCGTTGGACTCAGAACCCATCATTATGACTTGTTTTACCAACAGCTTCCAGCAGATACCTCAGCCTACATTTAAGAGAGCAATTTTCCTTCAGGCTCCGAGTTATGCTGTGATGTGCAGAAGCCATACGCATGGCAAATCCTGGAAAAAAACGGCATGAGTAACACGGGACCCTCAACGGACGTTGCCTCCCTAGTTGGGGTTAACATAGCAATTATAGTAGAAAAAATCGCTCAGGAGTATCCTCATGTTGGTATGGGTATATCCTCTTTCCTTGGTAACAAACTCTCTTGGACGTTCAAGAATTAATACCAATGGTTATTTTTATTTGGAGTGTACCTGCTGTGATATCCTCATTCAAAACACAAAAATCCGATCTATTATAGGTACTGGTGCCCCAGTTAATAAAATTTCCACTAAGCTCATGGCTAAACTTCCTTTGAAGCCTGATGTATACCACAGAGTAGTGTATAGGACCATGGGGAGCAGAGCACTGTGTGACAAAGGAGCTTACAGTGCGTTGCCTTAGAGATTTGGTTTAGTTAGGGCTTCCACTCTAGTGGTGGTTCTGCCAAATAATAGCTACAATATGTTGATCAGTGCTGTATTCATGAGGCACTTTGGAGCTATGGTCAATATGGCGAAAGAAACGATTAGTATTTTGGGACAACAGATTCCCATTTACTTTACAACTAGCGGAATCCCAATGGATCTGTTCCACTTCATTCAAATCAATTTGGCGTATAGTGATGGGGTCATTCCTAAAATGATATTGACAAATGAAGCGGGGACCAGAGCCCTCCATAACCAGATCTACAAGTATAAAGGTATTCCGCTATGAGCAGCAAGAGCTTTGAGAATACCTTCTGGGCATCAGTGCTTAGTAGAGACTGAGCCCGAAATAGATGTCCCTGAAGAGCTATTTGGGGAAACTGTGGGGCCCTACCAGCAATCTTAGCTTGAGCACCCATGAGGCTCCGAGGCTACTGTTGCCAGGAAATGAGTAAGTGAAAGTATTTATAATGAACCTACAGAAGGAATTGATGACAATCCAAAGGCACCAAGTGGTGGTTTTCTACATTTGGCTCCTATTGACGAGGTTCACCATGTTCATCTTTTTTGGATCATGGGCGGACCTTGCCTACCATCAAGTCCATCATTAGGCATAATGGCAGTGGTTTCACAGGAAGTTCTAACCAGATTGTCTGATCAACAGAAAAATAAGGCGATAGCTTTATTTAAAAAATACGAGAAATATTTAGCAACCAATGATCACAATTAGGGGTGCGCCTAAGGGGTGGTGCATTAAGTAGATATGGGGTATCACCTTCCCATTTAATCACGGCCTGTTCTGTGCTCAAAGGCAGCTGAAGCGGTTGTCTCTAATGAGTTAGATAAATTGATTGAGCAAAGGATGTTAGAGCCATCTAAGGGTCCATTGGCAACCCTTGTGCTTATTGTTATGAAAAAGAATGCACAAACCGGGTGGTCATTGACTATCAAAAGCTCAACGGTGTAACAAACAAAGATTCTTACCCACTTCAACGGATTGATAATATGTTAGATCGCTTTGAGGGCTAATTATTTTCGCCATGGATTTGAAATTGGGGTACTGGCAGATTGAATTGCCAGTGGAAGAACGTGAGGAATGCTCTATAATTAATTTAAAGGGGTTCTTCCAGCCTACACATATGCCTCAGGGTTTGTGTAATGCCAGGGCTACATTCCAGCGTGCTATGGATACAAGCTTTGGTGATCTGAAGTTGTTTTGCGTTTTAGTTTACCTCAATGATATCAATGTCTTCTTGAAAATGTTTACAGAGCATCACACCATCTGGAACAATTGTTCCACCAACTCGTTAATGCTAACATCAAGATTAAGCCTCAGAAGTGTTACTAAAGAGCAACTTTAATATCTTTATATGTAGTGGATTCAAAAGGGCTTAAACTGCAGCCGGTGAAGGTGGAAGTGATAAGCAAGATGACCCAGCCAGGTAATAAACGAGATATCCAAGTGTTCTTGAGGATGGTCAGTTACTACTGGCGGTTCATTCTAACTTCATTTGTAATGGGGCACAGCTCTTTATGTTGTTGAAAAAAGCCACTTTGACCTGGATGGAATGATGCCAAAAAGCTTTTGATGTATTACAAACCACATTGGTGAGTGCACCCATTTTGCAATACACCACTTTGAAAAACAATTCATAGTGAATATAGATAAATCACTTTCAGCCATAGACGCATTATTTTTCAGAATGATGATGACGCTTAGAGCACCCTGTCACATTTTGTAGCCGAAGTTTAAACTGTCATGAATAGAATTACACTATGACTGAGTGGGAGTGCTTAGCAGTGATTTATGCATATAAACAGTTTTGAGTATACCTCCATTGGATTAAATTACAAGTGGTAACAGATCATGAATCCTTGCGATGGCTGCAAAATCTCTGTGAACCTGAAAGACAGCTTGCACAATGGGCGTTGAAGCTCCAAGCATACAATTTTGAGATTGTACACCAGATGGGAGCAGAACATCAAAATGCATATTGTATTACGTGGCTACCAACAGTCTCTATTATGGTAGATTTGGCTGACATTATGTATGAGAAGATGGTAGTGGGTAAATACCATGATGAGCCGCCGCAAGTCATCAAAGTGCGAGATAGGCTTAAACAGGACAACCTTATTATGCAATAGGGAATTATTTTAGTGGGTTAGGAAATTGACTCTGTGTTTCCCTAAACCCTCAGATAGACCAGCAATTATTATGGATGCACATCGGACAGTAGGACATGGTGGGTTACAGAAAATGTTGGAGTATTTGCGACCCCACTATTATTGGGATAGCTAATGTGTTCTGGAAACGGTAATCAGTTGCTATCAATGCCAAGTGAGAAGCCTTTCCACAAGAAGACAACATGCTAGCTGGTTAAGCCCTGTTTTGCCTGGAATACCTTTTTCCCTGATGTAGTGGGGCCTCTGACAACTATCACAAACCAATACAAGTATATAATCTTAGCAATTGATCATCTGATGAGATGGGTGGAAGCCCAGGCGATTAATGACTACTTAGCGTCCACTACTGCCAAGTTTAATATGGAGTGTGTGATACAGCTACATGGCTGTCCACAGTTTAGCTTAACAGAGAACGGAACCAATTTCACTTCACATATCCTGCCTAAATTTTACGAATTTATGGGAATCCATGGGTATTGAATACATCCTGCCATCCATAATCCAATGGTATGATAGAATGGGTCAACGGAACATTGGTGAACATACTCCATAAGCTTGTGAAAGATTGACCCTTGAAAGGAGTACCATCAAACCCACAGCTGTGTTTGTGTATAATATCAGCTACCACTCGTCTACTGGCAAGAGTCCCTTCCAACTTCTCTATGGTAGACATCCAGCTCTACCTTCCCTGCTTTACTCTTGTGTGGAGGATACTGGCGCTGTAGAACCCAGCGGTATTTGACCAATCCTAGAAACACTAATCAATCTACAAATGGAAGCATAGTTTACCTCTTGGGCTAATAAGATTCATGATCAGGTAGCTGACCAGAATAGACATGGTGGAGTCCCGCAGTTCACTGTAGGAAATCATGTCTTGTTCCACAACCAACATAAATTTGGCTGGAAGGACAAGCTCACCAACATTTTGACTGGTCCGTTTGAAATTATCAAGAAGACTGGTATTGATGCCTACACCATTAAGAAACCTGCGTTTGGTTTAATTATCAACTGAGTTCATGCAAAGTTACTTTGATTATATAATCAATAAGAGCATATAGAAATCAAAGGGGGTAATGTTGAAAAGTTGAAATTACTAAACAATAAGCTAAAAATTCTGGTGGATTAGAAATTAGAGTCAAGTGAACCTCGATATTGAGCAGAAATTATATTAATATAAAGCAAACCAATTGAAGCATCAATGGTTCTGCAAATTGAGGAAATTCCACCAAAACATCAAAATAGACAAAAACTTCTAAAAGGGAACGAATAGGAGATTATTAAGTAGAGGATGGATTTGACTTGAAATACTGAGATAAAAGTTAAGTGGAAGATTTAGAGGGTGAGGCTTTTTGGTAGTCCGCAGATAAGTTCTGCGTTTGTTATACTATAATAAAAATGGTCAATTAGGTGGTTGCTCCATTTATTTTATTTACCAATTTTTATTAATAGTCAGTGATTGCATATTGTCCGATTTAAAAGCTCATTGGCTAGTACCCTGTGCCAACCAGCTTGGCGGAATAACTCATTACACCAAGAAATCAACACCTGTCTTCTATCAGCAATTGAAAAACAAAACTATAGTTCTCCCCCACCAGATATATGAGTACCAAGAGATAACACTTTTTATCCGCTGCTGCCATATCATTCCCCTCTATCCAACAAGTGATAGTGGGCACAGAGCTAGAGATTGAGATACCAACTAGGCTTTATATAGAGATTCTTGGTCCTTACGCACAATTGCTCTTTGAGCCTCATGTGGCCCAGACTTACTTTACCTGGGCATGTGGAAATTAAAGTGTTACTAGAAAATCTACAAAAAGGACCGCTAAGGATCTGAAGACACCATATGGTGACGTATCTGCATTTGGCTTTTGTGGATGAGGTCCTCCAGGTCCAATAATCTAGTTTGCTGGATGAATTCAGCCTTCCCACTTAAACACTGCCTAGCGTAATGATAGTTATTTCTTTTGAATTTTTAACAGGGTTTGGAAGAGCAGAATAATCGTGAAGTAGTTTTATCTGAAAAATAATAAGAATTTTTTTTAGTTGATGGTCATGATCAAGGAAGCTCTTGTGGCGTCATTCATTGGGTTTCACTAGAGATTATTCCCCCATTCAGTCTCAGCCAATCCACCGCTTACATGCCACAGAAGAGTAGTTTCTGACAAAAGAAGGAAGTTGCTGGTGCAGAGAATTTTAGAGCCTTCTAAGAGTCCCTGGGCTCTGCCTTTATTGATTCTTAAAAATAATGGGAAGCACAAATTTGGTAGTAACTGACTACCAAAAGCTGAACTTTATCACGAAAAAAGGACTCATATCCGCTGCCACATATCAATGACGATTTAAGTCGACTATGTGGTACTCTCTACTTCTCAGCTATATACCTAAACTTGGGGTACTGGCAGATTGGTTTCTCGTGATGGAATGAGAAAAGTATGCTATGATCACCTCCAAAGTGTTATTTCATCCCACCCATATACCCCAAAGGCTGTTAACGCCCCAGCTAAGTTCCAGAGGATTATGGACAATATTTAGGTGGTCTCAAGCTATCTTGCGTCCTATTGTACCATGACAATATTAACGTTTATTGTGGACATTCTCAGCACTTGATCATTTGGAAGAGGCATTATGCCAGCTCGTAGAGGCCAACTTAAAAAACAAGCCCTGTAAGTGCAAGATCTTTAAAAAACCAATTAAAATATTTCATGTTCATGGTAAATGCTAGGGGACTCAGACCTTAATCAGCCAAGGTAGAAGCTTATATAAGAAATACTCAACCCAGTACCAAGTGGTATATACAACTGTTTTTAGGAATAATTGGGTATTACTAATAATTTAATCCCAATTTTAGCTGCATAGGACCCCCTCTCTTTGAGCTCTTATATGAAGACACTGTTTTTGAGTGGAAGGACGGCTTCAGGGTGCCTTTTGTATTCTATAGGTGGCGTTGATTAGCACTTCAGTGCTTTGATATCCGAACTCTGAGAAGGAGTTTATCATCCAGACAGACAATTCTCTTTCCGTTGTTATAGTGGTATTGTCCCAACTAGATGATGTAGGGGTGGAGCACCTAGTATCTTACTGCACTCAGAGTTTAAATTGCCACATGATGAATTGCACTGTGACGGAATGGGAGGGCTTGGAAGTGATCTACGCATATAAACAATTCTGGGTATACATTTGTGGAGTGAAATTAAAGGTTATGACTGACCACAATTCATTTCATTGGCTACAAAATCTTTGAGAGACGGAGGGGCGCCTTTCCCAATGGGCCCTCAAGCTTCAGGCCTACAATCCTCTATAATACTTCACTTTCATGACATAAAGCATCAGAACGCCAACTGTTTATGTCAATTAGCAACAATCGCTGCAAAAGTGGATCTGGGAAATTTACTGTATTAAAAGATGGTCAGTGGCAAAATCGCCAAAGAACAGCCTCAGGTCATTTGGGCACTAGATAGGATTATGTCTGATATGGTTCAGAAAGATGGTGAGTTATATAAGAGGATTGGCGAGGATACACTGAGGTTCCCAAAAACCTCTACTTGACCGAAATTAGTTTTAGCGCACATAAGGCAGTAGGCCATGGGATATATACAAAATGTTAGAGTTGTTATGACCGCGCTACTATTGATAGATTATGCACTTCAATGTGCTTGAAATAATTTCTGGTTACCACCAATGGCAAATAGAGAAGCCATTCCACCATAAGATATCTTTTTGGTGGTGAAGCCCCAGTTCGCGTGGCACACAATGTCCATTGATGTTGTAGGATACTTACTGATGAGAACAAATTTCTCCAAGCATATTTTGGTAACAATATATCATTTAACCAGGTGAGTAGAGGCATGGGCGATAAGGGATTTGAGGACAGTCACCATTTCCAAGTTCATACTGGAGTGCATGATTTAATGGCGTGGCTGTTTACAGCTCATAATTTCTGACAGTTAGACCAACTTCACCTCGCATATTATCCTAAGTTTAACGAACTAATGGCCAACTGCGGGGCTCTAACAACCCCATACCATCCTGAGTCTAGTGGGATGGTAGAAAGGGTTAATGGAACCCTGATAATTATACTCAAGAAGCTGGTGATAAATAGACCATCAGAGTGGAGTATCCTCCTTTCCACTGCCATATTCACCTACAACACATGTTATCATTCCGCAACCAGAAAGAGTCCTTTTCAGCTGTTGTACTGTAGCAAGTAGTTCTACCTTCATTATTTTACTCCTACATTGAGGATACCTTCAGAATTGATTTGCACCGCTAACTGATGACTATGAAATCTATGCTAATCAAGTTCCAGACTGAAGTGTACTCAACCAGCCGGGTTAAAAAGATCAGAAATCATGATTCTGAAAAGCTAAAGTGTAGCGGACTTCCACATTTTACAATATGTGAGAGTTTTCTCTTCCATAAACAGTATGTTTTGGATGTCGGAATAGGCTAGCAGTATATAAATTAGGTTTTCAAGATAATAGAGATAACTGATGTGGATGCCTATACAATCAAGGACCCGGCATGTGGTCATATAAGCAACGAAGTGCGTGCTAAGTTACTTTGGGCCTTTAACCAATAAAAAAGAAAAATATGTATCCAAGATAAAGATGGGTTTTTTAAAAAAATAAAGTAAAAATACTGCTGATCAGGCTGCCCCAGTATCGTCTTACCTCCTCTCCTTCTTACAAAGAGACTTGTGTTTAGCTTTCAGGAGCCACGATTATTTTTCTTCTGCTGCTTTATATGTGGCTCAGTTTCCTGAGGACCTTTAGGACTGGTAAGAAAATAGGAGGTTGCTTCATCAGTGTCAGACATTTTCCTTCTCAACTTTTGAAAAAGAATGTTGGATTCTGATCTTAGAATAATATTGTGGTTATCAATGATATGAATACCAATGGCGAAAAGACCTTGGCAGATTCTCGGTGAAACCCTATCTATTGGGCAAATATGATTTATACCCAAAATCGGCTTAATAAGGTAAGAACTGATAATAGGATTGCTCCAAATTCTTGACCAAATTTTAAGTGTTCAATATCTCATGGATCTGAACCTCCCCAAGGTGAGAAGATTTTACCCGTCAATAATTGGGTGCAAATTTACAAATCATTACCACTTGGATCTGAACCCCCTAGTGAGAAGATTTTACCCGCTGGTGATTGGATACAATTTATCAAATCATTACCACATGGGTCAGTTTTGCCACAAAATCTTTATCCTCGATATGATAGGCTGAAAGCCTATATTTCCTAATTTGGATAACTCAACTTTATAATACTTTAGCCCCAAATTCCCATGGCCCCAAGGATCAGAACTAGTTTAAATATGATTTACCAGTATTGAGAGAAGGGCTTTTTCCTGTTTTGTCTCACTCAATTAAAAACAAAAAGTAAAATATTAGTTTTCTTAAGAGTTTATTATTTTTCTTAAATATTCCATTGTGGAATCCAGAGGCACATAGAACCAGCGAGCATAACCCTTGCTGGATTTTGACAATAAGAGGTGAGGGAGTCAGTATTAACACAGGAGATGACGCGCCAGCATCATAAGGAGAGGTTGCAATGGATGTACATGACGAGGGAGTGGAACTATGCGTCCTGGGTAGAGGTCAGGGATGTGACAACTTGACCCAGTGATCAAAGTGAACGCCTTCCTGGACCACCAGGAGTAAGGACCACAACCACATATGTTGGTGGTCGCAGGATAAGAGGAGTATGAGATGAAGAAAGAAAATTTAGAGTGTACCACAAATGAGGAGATGGGTTCCAGCCCAATGCGAGAAGGATGCGCCAAGCACCAGACCATCTATGTGGAATTTGTCCATGCTGGGATAAGCATGTGGGAAAGGAGTGGACGCTGAATATGCAGCTTGACGAGCTAAATACAGGACACATAATGGCATGCCATCGCTGAATCTAACTCATTTACAGTGGAGAAGGAAACCATGTTCCCCAGGAGCGACATTATGGCAAGGTACTGAACTGGGTCATTGGCTTCCAGAGCTGCAAACTTGGAGGACACCGCAGATTGCATATGATCCAGCGGTTGTTCTGGAAGTTCAGCCCCAGTGAGCAAAAGTGGGTTGGAGCTTGAGAAAAGGACCCTGACCAGCTGGCTAGCACCAATCACACAAAGCATAACATCTGGTGGACTGGCAATACCTCTGGATGTGGCTCATCAACGGTGGCAGCACTAGATGGCTGAAGCTGCCCACAGGGAGCCATGTCACTTCATTAAACAACGGGAATCTTCTTCACTCCCCATCCCAGTGCAAATGTGATACAAGATTGTGAAGGGCGCATGAAAGGAGCCAAATGGTTTCAAATTTGGGAAGGAGCCTTTCCCAAAATCAAAATGGTCATGGCATCTACCTCAGCCACCCTCTCGTAGATTGAAGTAAATGAGAATTGAGGAAGTGGAATTATGCTTGGGTTGCCCACATTTACAGTGTACCACACTCAAAGAAAATATGCCATGGTCTAGGGCCTGGTCCTTATTGATACTCAGAATGAATCAGATGAACGATTGATGAAGCGGCGCTGAAGGCTTACTTCCAGTCAAATAGGGGTGATGTCAGTAATTTTATATGACTTGATGGTAAGCCTAAATGTTTAATGGTGGATCATTGGTTATTCATCAATATTGAGGTAGCGCATTTAATATCTGCCAAGATTCAATTTGGGTCACCTCTGAGTAATTTGACCTCATCCAAAATAGGTGGTTCAGTCAGAACTACTAATAATGATACAAGAACAATGGGGATCGAAGAAGTTGAGTAGCTATGTAGATGGGCCAAAGTGTGCCCATAGAGAAGAGTGAAAAAGGGAGAAACTAAGAAATAAAGGAGAGGTCTTTGTTTTAAAACACATAGTGGATTCTATGGTGTAAGTAAAAAAGAATAACAATGGTAGACTCTGCCGTTCAAAATAAAAGTAGTATGCTCTGAATCTTTTGACTTATCTATATTTCTATTACATGTGGTTCATGGAACGATGATCCTCATATTGCCTTTCCATTTTATCAGAGGAAAATCTTCTTGTGCAACTATTTCATAATCTTAACCAATTCCACTGATCTTACAACAGAGCTTAAAGTCCATGAAATTGTTGACAGTGGAGCACCAGAGTTAATATAATTCTATCAGACTGGTGAAAAGTCAGGGCCTCTATCCTGAAATATATTATCAAAAAATCTATGGTGCTGCAAGCCCTCAAACCACAAAATCTTATGGACTATACATTGCATTGCGACTACAATTCAGCTCACATGCGATCTCCAATCCTGCTATTTTTTCCCAAGTTAAAATTATGACTTTCTTTATTAAGACCTCATCTATGAGATCTCAAGGAGTTTAGCTGATTTTGAAGAGAATACTATAAAATCCTAGACAAACCCTTCTATTACATTTATGATTATAGGTTTTTCTTTCTGCTCAACATCACTTTTGAGCGATATTGATTAAAAGCAATTGTTAATTTCCATCGCCACCTACACCCCATCAGTTTTCAATTTATGTCTGCATATCAACAACCTGCTGCCCCAGTATGGGGCAGAAGTGCTCCACCTGATAGTGTTTTCCGCCCAGCAGGCAAGCATGTGTGGACTGGCTCATCCAGTCCGCCAAATACATTGAGTCAATTTGTCCCTCTAAGGGACTTATTATTACTTTTAGCATGTGTCCACCCAACCTGCCCCCACCCCTAGCCCTACCCCAATCTAATATTCGCTTTTGCCTCAGCGTTCAAGTACAGATGTCTCTTCCCATATGCTGACAAAGCAATAATTGGGCTGGCAATAGCCACAATTGCACAAGCTGGGTTTATTGACTTCCACTTTTACAAGGGCTATTTTGATGTAGGCTTTCCCACCGAAGAGGACGCGGCCTCTGCAGCAGCTACGCCCTTAATATATATAAAAACACACCCATTACCACCACCC
The DNA here is from genome assembly GCA_022478985.1 of Massospora cicadina. Lineage (NCBI taxonomy): Eukaryota > Fungi > Entomophthoromycota > Entomophthoromycetes > Entomophthorales > Entomophthoraceae > Massospora > Massospora cicadina. The sequence goes on from JAKSZP010011879.1 coordinate 131,410, forward strand.
ATACACGCCTCCCCACTAATACTACATCTGTGGTGACCTTTGCAAACTTCCTTCACACCTTCCCCTCATAAACTCTATGAATAATTAAAGACAGGGCTGCCCAAATATGGCACAGACTCCATCCTCCATTTCCTTGTCCTAAGCGGTGAAAAACAATTAGTGGCACCACGGGAAATGGCTACCATTACCCCCCACCACCCAAACACAGTACAGCACATCCCACCGTGTGCCTATATCCCATCTGCACCGGATCACTTCCTTTTTGGGCTCATAGCAACAATGGCTGCGCAGTTTGCCCCCTCTGCCATGAATCGGGCCACTCCAAAAAGGCCTGTCACCACAGTTCAAAAAATTTGGAAACCGCCAAGACACATGTGAGGCCACACAAACAGCGTTTGAGTGGAGATTTTGGCTGACTCCACCCCCTCCAGCTGAACGTTTAAAATATCAGCAAACCTTTGCAACCAAATCCCATGCCAGGCAAAAATCTCACAATCTACCCAATCAGGAACAGAATTTGGACACAAATTCAAATCAACCAATTTACCGCCCCAAAACTTACCCAATCAAAGCCACGTATCTCTGAATCAATCCTACTCAGCTAAAATACCTGGTTTTATTGGATGAAGTAACCAAATCTTAGGAAATTGTCCCACCTCCGGACTTTCTGATTAATTTAAAACCATATTTGCCTTCAGACTTTGATGCCCCATTCCTGCGTAAGAAATATATCCCCAGTTCTCAGCTACCCCATTCTTGAGTGACCATCAACTTGGTGAGGCCACGGTGGCCTCTCATGATAGTTGCAATCTCCACAAAGCCGTGGCACTCTCAGTTGCTATATTTAAAAAAGGTTTACATTTAACTGAATTCACTGCCAATTTCCCTAAAGTTGCAAAAATGAAAATCAAACAATTAAAAGAAACTGCCACATCCACTGTCAACCATGTGGCTGCACTAGCAGAATTTTTCCCCACCACGCATATCACCAGAGCTAATATTTTTGAATCTCACCCAGCTTTCTGACACACGCATACAAGCTGAGCACCATGTTGCCAAAACCCTGAAGGCTTTGTTCCAGGCCCAGATTGTTACTAGAGATATTAAAAATTATCTATTTCACCTTGGCCCACATCCTGCAGATGCCCAAACCCCCTTGCTCTCAGCTATGATCTGCCTCTATAATGGTGAAGATGAAATTAATAATCCGCATGAACCCCCCTTCCCCTCCACCATGGTGGGATAAGCGGTTCCTGCTGATAAACCTGGTAGGTTAATTTCCTTTTGTTTTGGTGTCTCGCCACTCAGTTAGGTTTTTGGTTTGTGCTTTTGGTTTTCTTACTTGGTTTTTATTGGTAATGTCCATCCCCTGGTCAGCTTACTTCAAATAAAATTTAAATACATCTATGCTTATAAGGATGAGGCTCCAGCGGCTTAAAATCAAGGGTATGCCACCCTAGTGTTCAAGGGTGGTATAATGCCAGTAGGTTACAGTGGCTTTGTGGTCATATGCGGTTATTACCTAGAAAGATTGTGAAATACAAGGGTGCTCCACTATGCACTAATTGTAGCCTAACCATTTCAGTAGGCCATCAACTTATTGTGGGAACTAAAATAAAATTATTAAGTTCCTTCAGGATTAAATGGAAAAGTATTAGTACCATTTTATCACTACACTCTATAACCCGTCACTGGGCCTGGGGTTATCTTCCCCAACCACGGTGAGATCTAGGTACTGCTATTTAATCTGTATGACTACCCTTTTAAGATATATCAACATTAAAATTATTGATTTTTTGAATATGTTACCATTGAAGAAGGCCAGAATATTTCTGATTTTGGGAACTTTGATGTACTAAGCCTTAGCAATATCAAGCAATCTGTTTGCTCTCTAGTACCTCTGGAAAGCCTACCTGGGTTAATTGAGGATGAGAAGATCAATCGCTGACCCTTTTCAAAAAGTAAAGCATTTTGTGCAAAAAAATGACTGTGGTTTGGGTTGTGTATATGTACTGCATCATATCAAAAAGGAAATTATCCACCAATCTGCATCCATCTAATTATACTTTCAAAAGTGGCGGGTGAAATCGTTAATACAGAAGTTAGTAAGATGGTGCACCATGAGATGTTAGTGCCCTCCAAGAGTTCTTAGGCCTACTCAGTGTTGATTATTGAGAAAAAGACTGTTCAAACTGCGTTGTAATAGATAACTGAAAAGCTAGGGTTGGAAGGTGAGTCAGTAGGGCGTACGGCTACCAACCTAAAGGTTGCAGTATTTGATTCCCACCCTTTGCACATCGATCAGGGTGCCAGCCAAAGGAAGCTATTGGCGGTTAGTAGGTTTGTAAAGACGAAAATCTTACTTATGAAGTCATTAGAAAAATCTGAGTCCTGATCCAGAGGTGGAAAAACTTTCTACTATGGAATTGACCATGCTCAGGTTTCAAAAAATACTTTTTTTGTATTTCAGTAATGTAAATCCCCTGGTTAGCTTGCCTCAAATAAATAAAAGATAACTGAAAGCTTAATAGTATTACCAAAAAGGATTCCTATCACATACCATAGATTGATTATGTGCTAGATTGCTTGGGCAGGGCGCAAAATCTTCAGCCAAGAATTTAATTCCTGGATACTGGAAGATAGATCTGTCCAATGAGGAGCAGAAAAATGCGCCATGATTATAGCTCAGGGCCTCTACCAAACTACTAGAATGCCGCAGGGGCTGTTCAAGGCCTTTGTAAATTTTTAGTCAGCTATGGATAATTCCTCAGAAACTATGAATTTTCTATGTTCTTATTTATTTAGATAAGATCAATGTTTTTTCTATTACGTTCATTGAACATCTTCAACATTTTGAAGAGGTCTTCCACCATCTCGTCAGAGCTGATCCGAAGATAAAGTTATACATTTGTACTCTAATCCATAAGCAGTTGGAATATCTGGGTTTTGTCACTGATAACACGGCTTGCAGCCACAGCTGGAAAAGGTCGAAGAGATTAAATGCATGGCATGACTAAGTAGCAAGTTCCACATTCAAACGTTTTCTTGGAATGATAAGTTATTACTCCCAGTTCATAGAAAACTCCGAAAAATAGATGAACTGATATTCCACCTCCTCAGTAATTAATACCATCTGAATCAACTGTATACTGTCATCTAGACTTTGATAAACTCAGGATTTACCTTACCTAAGTTCCACTGATAAAGTACCCTAATTTTGATCACATTTATTCTTTAAATAGGTGATTCTCTCACCGCTGTTGAGGCGGTGTTATCTCATTTTGATTCTTATGGAAGTTAGCACCTCGTGGCTTTTGTAGGTGAATGTTGGATGTACGTGAACAAAATTATACAGTAATTTATAGGGAGTGCATGGTGGTCCTTTATTCATGTAACCAATTCTGGATTTGAGTCCATGGTGTGCATTTCACTATAGTAACTGATCATGCCTCCCTTTATCCATTACAAAATTGAAGAAGCCTGGAGGATTTCTGGCTCAATGGGCTTTGCAATTACAAGCCTATGATAATGAAAATCAGCACAGCCCCAGTTTAAAGCATCAGAACACTGATGGATTATCTCGCTTGCCTAACAGCATTAGCGTCTGATATGTCAGAGATATTTTTGATAAATTATAACTCATAATTATGGTATGAACCTGCAGAAGTTCAACTCATTAGATAAACTAATGAAAAATACCGTTGTTCAAGATGGTAAGCTTTACAAGGTCATCAACAATCAACAGCTTTGGATACCCTCGGCCAAAATAACAAACAGATATAATTATTGGGGCTCACAAGGCGACGGGGCATGGAGAATTTAGGAACATGTTTGAGTTGCTAAAGTAGCATCACTATTGGGAATCTATGAAACATTGATGTCCATGAGACTCTCCACTGTTGTAAGGAATGTCAAGTGGACGGCCCTGACAGTAAAGCAACTTTTTATCAATTATTTAAGCCAAACTTTGATTGTAATACCTTTTATATCTAAATAATGGGCACTCTGGCTAACACTCTGGTCAATTTAAATATTATGTTCATCTAGCACCTCACAAAATTTAGTGGAGCTAAATTGGTGTGGGACTTAGGCGCCACAACAACACTTAAGTTCATATTAGAAGTTGTTACCTTTCAGCATGATTGCCCTCATTGCTGTTGAAGGATAATGGGATAAACTTTACATCCCAGATTATTGACAAGCTTATGACTTGATAGGTATACATGGGGTATTGTCTACGTCATGCCGCTTAAAGACCAACAGCACCATTAAGCAATTAAATGGTACCCTCATTGGGATTTTTCACAAAATAATTACAGCAAAGGTGTTCATCAAAAAATTTTCTTGCCTTCTGCCATTTTTTGCTTTTTTAAAAGCTATCATTCAGCAATGAGGGATTTTCCATCCGCTCTACTTCATGGAAAGCAACTGGCACTTCCCCAGTAATATATTCCTGTGTCACTTAAAGACATATGACTCCCTTAGAATATTTACTGATGTTGGCAATATATAACTTAACTACAAAGCGCAGCACACTATAATGCGCTGGCTCAGAAAAAAAGATCTCGTTAATTGGATAACATAGACTGGCAGCCATTATCACACTTTAATGTAATCTGACTAGTTTTTTACTTTGATAATCATAGATTTGGAAGGACTACAATTTGAGCACATATGGAAGGGGCTTCTGAGACCACTAGAAGGCTTATAAAGACACCACCACTCTGAAGGATACTTTCAAAGGTTACCTTATTAACTTAGTGCATGCTAAGTTCTTGAAGAAGTATCACCAGAGTGCTGGTCCAATAGCTCCAATTTCTCAATAAATTACTTTGCTTCACATCTTTGCTCCCCGATGTTTGATCAAGTTTAGATGATGTCATAATTAGTTTGACAATCATCTGAACTCTATTAATTTGGATTTTAAACTTTATTTGAGGTATGCTAACCATGGTATGGACAATAACAACGCTCAATGAGCATATATAAACTACAAAATGTAAACAAAAATAATTGAGCCAAAAAGTGAATGGACAAGACGAGTGTACAAAACACACAAAACAAAACACTATCAACCAACTCTCTCTTTGCTTGGCGTAACTTTCTGAGCAAATTGATTTCAGTAAATTAAAAGCAAACACTTAATCGCACACCAAAGTCTTGCTCCAATGTCATCGGATCCCCCGCCAACTTTCCCAGTATGGGGCAGCGGCGAAACTCCCCCCTCCATTTTCCATCTAACAAAAAAACGCGCTCAGACTGGCTCGCCCTGTCATTCCAAACCCTTGAGATGATTTGTTCCTTCCAAGGATCTCGATGCCCATCTTGCCCAAACCCAAGCGGTGCCCCACTGCCCCCTGGTGCTCCCCTAGAGCAACATGCGTTTTGGCCTTAGGGTCAAATATGGGATGTTCTTCCCCTACAATGACCAAGCCATTATCAAAATTGCTCAGGCAATGATGACACCAGCCTGTTTTATAGACTTCCGCCCCTATAATGGGTACTTTGATCTCAGCTTCCCCTGTGAAGCCAGTGCAGCCACTGCAGCAACGGTGCCATTAATTTTTAATAATATTCCCCTCCCAACAACTTGGACCCAGCTCCCAATGGACACCACCTTGGTGGTCAGTTCGCTGGTTTGCCCACCCACCTCCCCCCAAAGTGCTCCACCAGGAGCTGATGGAAAGCTTGGCAGCCTACTGCGCCAACCCCATCTTGCAATTTGTGGTCCCAAATAGGGCCACACGCCTTGCTGAGCCTTGGGCATATGCCACAATCAGCCCTGAATTTACAAAAATTCCTTTAGCAATTCCCCCTCCTGCCACCATCCCATCTGCCCCCAACCATCTGTTTGGGCCCACGTTGAGGGCAGATGGACGATTTGTCCATCCTGTTTTGAGTTAGACCACTCAAAACATAATTGCCCATACTCAGAAACTTCCGCTGATGCCAAAAGTTTGCCTGATGCCCACCAATCTGCCGCCCACCCCACACCAACTCTGACATGGGGTACAATCCTACCTCCCCCTCCTCCAATGCCTGATGCTGCAGCTGCACCTTACAGTCACCAATCAGCATCCACCTTGCCCCAATGCCATAAATAATTCATCCAACCAAACATCAGACTGGATCCCAGTTTGATCTCATGCATCCACAAATGAATTGAACAGACCTCAACTGTACGCTGATTCCCCAATCCATTTCAACCAAAATTCATGGAAATTATTGGATGAAATTGATGAATCAGGCAATGTCATAGAAGAACTGATGCTGCAACTCGAGTGGCTCTGTATTGCAGAATGGGATGCAAAATTCCCACCTCTGAAGTATGTCCCACAACCTAACACCAAACTGTTCTACAGCGACCACCAGCTTGCAGTAGAAGCAGCCACCACACCAGATTGCCGTCTGCTTTGCAAAGCTGACGCCAATTCTGAGGCTGCACTCACAGGAGGAATTCCACCTCCCATAATCCACATAAATCTTACTCCACAAAGTAAGATCAACATGAAAACTTTACACAAAAACGTCACTGAAGCCATCTAGAACGTGGTAACATTAGCACGAAATCCAAAAGCAAAAATAACCTGAACCAACATTGCCACGTTTGTTAAATTCCCAGACGCCCACCTCAAAACTGAAGATGCTTTAGCAAATACATTGTTGGTATAATGATGGCTGGCAACTATTCAGAAGTTCCAGTCATCAAGGATATTGAACCTCATGCCGCTGATGCCCCCACACCCTTATTATCTGCCTTAACGCGCACCCTACTCTGGAATGAGATGGATGAGGCCAAAGACAAGCCCCCTGATCCCCCCTCCCCATCCACCATGGAGGGATAGCAGTATTCGCTGCCCACCTGGTTGGATATTTTGTTAGGTACGATTCAATCAATCTGTCCATTTTGGGCATTTCATTTGAATCGTTATTTTTGTTTTTATTATGATTTTAGTTTTAGTTTGATAATGTCCATCCCCCGGTCAGCTTACCTTGGTTAAATAAAATTAAACACTATCAACCAGGTGGACAGTGGAAAACTCTTATACCACCACTACAGAAATGGAGGTGGGATTGTGAGGGTCATCCTCACCAGAGTCTTTCTCTTCACAGAGAAGAGCATAGGCTAGGTGGAGAGCAGGGGTGAAGAGTCATTGGTGGTATGTAATTCAAGGGTTCTAATAAGCGGTTAGTTATAAAATTTTGTTTGTAAGAACTATGCTCATATAAAGGGCAAATCTTTCTACGCTTAACTTCAGATGTTGGGAAATTTGGAAAACATGGCGATATTGGTGCAGGTATAATTGTATTTGTGATTTCACGTTATCATTCCACATTTTAGATGGCGTCATTGGCTTTTTTTATAAAGATGGTTTATATTGTTTTTACTTCTAGAATGATATTGGGGATAATGGAAGGAGTGAGCCCTTTTTAGAAAGCAATGCCACGATTTGGTGACTGTTTTTATAAAAAATGACAATCTGGCATGATATATGCTTCTACAGCATTTTTGTGGTTATTTTGGAATGTAATAGCACTCAGCTAGTGGGCGTAGAAACAAGGGAGGCACTGAGTGTCCCATTTATAATTGATGAACCATTCAATTTGGACTGGGAATGTTTCAATGAATTTTCTGTTTATCAGTCCCATCCAATTCGCTCCAAAAGTTTTTGGTTAAACTTAACGGGGTGGATTCTATTATTCTATTCATCTTTCCTAGTACTAGTGTTCCCTACCAAAAGGGGTCTACCATACATTTTTATTTGTTGTGTGCCAAACAAAAGGTTGATAAGATATAAACTCTGACATACTTCCGTGGTGTTAGTCTAAGCAAGCATATTTTAAAGGGATGAGGGGTTGAGGGATTTTCAACTATCACCAAATTCTTCAGGTGGAGTGCAATGGCAGACGAAAAGAATGTTGGAACATCAGCGGTGTGGGGTAGAAGGAGAAAGAGGTGAGGGGTTTCCTCATCAATGAGGCCAGAAGTTTATATCATCTTGACATATTGGGTAAGTTGTTATTAAGCAAAGGTAATAAGTATAGGCACATAAGTGAATGATTTAATTTGTTATTAGGTCTAGGGATAGTTGGGGTTTTAAGAGAATATCTCTCCATGAAGCCGCATGCATGACCAGCTGCAAATGCTAGCTCTTCAATATTAAATTTGGCTTCCTTGGAAAATTTATAGAAAAGTTGAACAAGAGAAAACCCTCGCAAAGTGAAAATGCCATATGGAGTGTTTGAAGGAGGAGGGAGCTTGTGGGGGCATTGGATTCATTGACAGCCTTTTTTGTTGTCTTACTTTTTTATTTTAATTTATTTAATAGTTGTGGATTCAATCAATATATAGTAATTAGTTCGCCCTGAGGCCCATGTTTTTATATGAAGTTGCTTAAAGTATTATTTATTAATAATAATGTTATTTCCTAAATCACCACTGGAATTTTGAATTTATTGCGGGAAAGGCCGACCATGGGATGGACACTTCCAAAATTTGACTCAACCAAGACAACACTTAGTAACAGGGAAGGCACCCCAGAGAAGCGATGTTATCTCTTGTTGCCAGCGGGAACACCACTTATGGGGAAGGGGAGGGAATGCGTGAAGGGGCCGTAGCCACAATTGAACACGTGTGGAGGAAGGGGTCTGATTTGATGAACCAAACAGGGAACCAGGAGGATACCAGCTGTCAGCGGCGCGGTGGGAGGTATCCAAACATCTATGCTTGAAAGTGGTCCACCAAATAAGATTGGAATCTGTGGACAGCTTCTGAGAGGGTGGGGATGGAGCCTGCGATGGTATCCAAGACAATCGTGTGGATGGTCCACATGGCGATTGAAACCACCAGAGCATGGAGGGAGGGTGGAAGGGGGGAGGCCATTGATAAAGCGAACATATCTCTTGACAGACTGAAGGGATGTGTTTGATTCTGGCCCAGTAAACGTTGAACTTCGCGCCATATCACTTTAGAGGTAGGACACTTCTCCAGGCGGTGGAACAGCGTTCCATACTGGCCACACACGACGCAGGATGAGTGTAAAGCGTTAGAGCGCTCAGCTGTATGGTACACCCACCTCAGGCAGCGCCACACATGGGAGCGGATTTGAGGCTGCAACAGAGGATGGTGAGCGTGTTTCCAGATAGTTTTTTGGGTCTCAATGGAGTAAGGGATGTCCATCATGTCCAGGTAGTCCACCCTGGATAGGACATGGGGCCATATGGGGATCACGCCATCATGGATGGGTAACCCATGTACCTCTTGTGTGAACTGAGGAGAGGGGCGGCCTCTTCTGGTTGTATGTCCGCTGAGACGAATTCTCCCTCAGCACTCCGCATGGAGAGAAGGATTTGTTTGTAGTGGGTTTTAGTACCATGAGGACCTGTGGCCGATGGGTGTGAAGCCAGGTATTTCATCAGAGAGTGGGGGTTCGATGGATTGTTGAGGCCCAAGGCGCGGGAGAAGTTGGAGCGGGCTGCGCGGGACCAGTGTTGGAAGGAGATTGTAGGGGCGGTGAAAGCTGCAATCCAGGTACCCAAGATCTTGGCTGCATGGGCTCTGAAGTCAAGCAGGCTCATGCCACCAAAATGATGAGGGCCAAACATGACTTCTAACAATACTGGTGGAGGGTGGCCTGACCATAGCCATCCTTGCAGCAGGGCATGTAAGAATTTGAAGAAGCTTGGGAGAAGGGGATGGCGTGGGCTCCAAACCAGACTTTGGAGAGGAGTATAGAGTTGGCCAAAATGACCCTACCAGTAAGGGAATTAGGGTGGGTTCTGAGGGAGGCGATGCGCTTCGTCACGTTGTCTAGAATATGACTCTCCATTACTGCTGATGCATATCCGCCTGCCTCCACCCACACGCCCAGATGGCTGACTGGCCCTATGGTAGGGCGTGGCACAAAGGGGAGCACCAGTGGGGCGGTGTGGGGTGAGCTGGGAGGGCGAGAGCGTGTGTGAGCAAATGGGCCAGGTTGGGAACTAATTGCTGAGGTCCAGCAGTTCTGAAACCAACCAAGGAGAATGATTTCAGTTTTGGAAGCGTTCAGTGCCACGTTGCTTATCCGGGAATACTCCTGGATGAGAGCTTCAAGTGCGCGTGCATATTTATTATTAGACACCCCCACCACACAGTCATCTGCAAACGCCATCATCTTGACTGGGGCTTGGCCTGGCACATGAACCCCAGTGAGTTGGGCATTTGCGTTTCGAAGTAGTGGGTCAAGGCTGAAGTTGTATAATAGTGAGCTAAGGGGGTCCCCTTGACACAAGCCCCTTTGAGGGTGGACTACTTTCGTTAGGAAGCCAGGGCCACGTACTGCAATTGTTGCAGATTCTTTGAGCAGCATCACCCAGTTGATGAAGCAGAGAGGTAAGCGGAATTGATGGAGGCAGGCCCTGAGGTATTCCCAGTATACTCTATCATAGGCCTTCTGTTGGTCCAAGAATGCCAGTGCCCCAGAGGCTGTGGACTGGCACGCATTGGCCACCGAGTGCACGTTGTCCCCTAATTGACCTTCTGGGTATAAAACGGAATTGTTCTGGGGAGATGGTGGCAGATGCTATAATCCTTAAATGGTTAGCCATGATTTTTGTTAAAATTTTTGTATCCGTGTTAGTTAAAGAAATGGGGCGCCAGTTGGCTAAGTCTAGCTTGTCCCCTTTCTTGAAGAGTGTGACGGTGAAGGCCTCTTGTTCTCCTGGCAGGAGGCACGTTTCCAAAAGGCTTTGGTTAAGTGAGGCAACAAAAGTGGGGATATATATTTGAAGTACTTTTTATGTTATTCATATGGAATGCCATCTGGGCCCGGGAATTTTTGGTTTGGTGCACCGCGAATGGCTGTCCATAATTTGTTCAGAGTAATTAAATTCATTATTTCCGGGTATCAGGAGATGGTGCGGATGTGGGTTCAGTCAAGAAATTCCACCACTTCAGCCAGCTGGTTGGATTGGATTGGTACAACTCGGAGTAATACTTTTGTGTTTTTATTGCCACTTCAGCTGGCGTATCCGCAATGGAATCATCTAATCTTCGCACCTGTGTGCAGGCCATGCTCTGGCATGGTGCGAAATTTTTTTTAAAAAAAGTATGCGGTGCACTTGTCACCTTTTGTGATGCATTTGGCCCTGTACTGAACACAAAAACCCGATGTTTGTGTTGCCTTTTGAGCGTGTTGAGGTGGGCTGCTGCCTCCGCCTACTTCTGGCCCCATGCAGAGCTGTATCCTGTAGCCAGGATGTTGGACTCCAGGTGTGTCAACTCTGCCAGAGTGCGCGAAATGACAGCCAATGTGGCTCGTGAGCGTCTGAAGGAGAGGTGGTGAGATTGGCAGATGGTATCTTCTTTAAAAGTTGCTTATGTGGAAATGGGGTCCACACAAAATGGTGCAACAAACTCTTTTGCCAAAGTTGCTGATTCCACCCACATGGAAATCCTGGTGACGCGAGCTCAGGGGGGGCAGATTTTGCACCAATGTGGGGCCTTAGCAGCTGTGACAGGTAGGTGGTAGGTTATTGAGACCAGTCGATGGTCTGAGAATTCCATTTTAGTTGTTTTAAGGTGGGATATGTGGGGTTGGAATTTCACCGGCATAAGGATAAGGTCGATGCAGGACATGGACCTTAATTGGCCGTTGTGGATGTGGGGGCGCGTCATGTTTTTGAGAAGTGGGGCTTGCCGCGGCAGTGCATCCATTAACCCAAGTGTGGCCTTTAGAACGCGAAGTTCAACATGGCCCTGGGGGGCGTGGGAGGAGGAAGGCCACCGGTCCATTGGAGTGTTTAGCCAACAGTTCATGTCGCCTACTATGAAAGGGTCTGGGGTAGTGGGAGGGATTTGACCAATGAGAAAAATTTCCAACGCTCTCGTGCACCATTTGGGGCATAGATGTTGATAATAGCATGTACCATGTCAGCCTACAAGAAAGTGACAATGAGGACTCAGCCATTGAGGAAGGTTTCTGACAATAAAAATTTAAAAAAATTATTTTTCTGAATTAGCACCCCACAGTGCTCTTACCAAAAGGATAGGGATGGTAGGAGCATGGTTTTCCAAGCCTTCTCAGAACCTCGTGGACAGTGGGACTCCTGGATGGCCAGGATATCCACGGGTAAATTTTGTTGTAAAACTCAGTTTCCTAGCCCAGAATGGCGAGGCCTTGAGTCCAGCGATATTCAAAATCCCTAAAGTGAAGGTTTCCCCCTTTGCACCTTAAGTGTGAGGGGGTGGGCACCTGGGCCCACTAGCCTCCTCCAGATCCCCACGGGCCTTCATGGCAGCATGGGTGTTTGCAGCAATGCTATCAGCATTTTGTTAATTTTTGCAGAAAGTTTTGCGTTGGCTTTTGCCTTCACTTTTTGTTTCCCAGACATCAGATGAATTTTTTGTGGTGTGGATGAGTTCGGTGCACCATCAAGTGGGGCGAAAAAAATTTTCAGGTAGGTTGAAGGCCAAGTCAGTTTCAACTGGAGCTTGGTTGCAAAGATTGGGAGAGTTCAAGTTGCCCATCAGATCCTCAGACTGGGTGGCCCAATTGGCATGGGCTCTCAATCTGATTGGTTGGTAGATTCCTGATTTGCTTCTGCTGTGAAGGTTTTGATGTCCTCCTGGAGTTGAAAGTGTGGGATAGTGGTGGTGACTTTGGCTGCTTCCTTGGTCGCGGCCCTGCGGGGCTGCTTGGCCTTCTTCCACTCTTTTGGGGAGATAGGTTTTACCAGAAGGTAGCAGCCTTGTGCTCCTCACGGGAAAGCCTCTTTGGTGCTTATGGTTGGTTCATAGTGCGCCTCTCCGCTGGCAATTGCCGCTGAGGGGTGCTCTTGGAATGTGACGCCCTCCTTGGTGGGGCATGCATGTGCCTTATGGCCAAACGCATCATGGTGGGTGCAGATGGGGGGCGCGCTGTCCACGGTTACCTGAAAAAGGGTGGGTGGTATGCCCTTCGATGTTAATAAAAGTGGAGTTCAGGATTTGGGTTAGGTCCTTTGTGATCGCCTCAGTTGGGGTCAGAACTGCAATAGCTTTTCTGGTGCACAGGTGTGGCATCAGCATAAAGCGTTGCATTTCAAAAGATTGTATTTCGTCAAAGATGGTGAGACCATCTTTCAGGTGTTGCTTTAAAATGGCACGTTTTACTGTAGTAGGCAAGAAGTCAAACATGAGGAAAATTTGGTTGGATTTTGTCCATCTGGTGCGTTTTGTTTCGAAGATCCATTACCCTTTGGGGAGGACAATCACTACGCGCACTGCATCAGCCTCATCTGCTGCCTCCTTGTTTTTGAAACCTAGGTCCAGCCAACCGCATGACATGGAATGAGGTGCAACATACACCGCAGTCAGGAAAAAAGTGTGCACATCCACACAAAATTTTTCTCATAAAGCCATTTGTTGGATGTCCAGAAACACGTGGACTCCATATTCCACCAACGAAAGTGGCTGGGAGTGCGGCGTATTGATGTACTGGTTACATCATGCTTGTCAAGTGAGGATTTCTGGGGAAATAGTGACCGCCAGTTTTTTATTTTTTTTCTATTCCGCCAGTTTCTCCGGGGCGTTTTTGAACGTTTGAGGCTGTAGGCCTCCCACCTGCTCCTCTTACCTTACTTGCAACTGCTCCCTGACATGGGCGCAGACTAATCTCCTCTATGAGATTTATCAAACTAGATTCAGACTTGAATTGAATGGGTTGCAAAATTGATTGCAACGAGAGAGAAAAGTTCCTAAATCACCACTGGAACAATTTTGTTTTTAGCACTAGTGGTGCTCAACCCAAAAGAGGAGCCGCCATGCATATTTATTTGCAAATGGCCTAACAAAGTGATATTAGAAATTAAAAAAAATCTCAATAAGGCACTTCAGCTAACAGCCTAGAAAGCCACATCAAAAGGTGAGGAAGCATTAGGGAAACTTTTGTCCAGTGTCCGCTTTAGCTGGCAGACCATGGTGGACAACATCAGGGTAGAAGCATCAGTGACATAAGCATAAGGAGCTATAATAATGGGTTTTCTTTTATGAGGAGTGTTCCTTCACCTCAAAATATTGAGCAAGTTGATGCTCAGCAAAAGTGATAAGAGCTGGCACATAAGTGAATGACTTGATGTGCTGGCAGGTTTGGGGGTAATTGGGATCAAAAAGGGAAGTTTATGCCACTTTGATGAAAATGCAGCTTGCACCAAAAGTGAGCTCCTCAATTTTATACTTGGCGTTTTCATCAAACTCATGAGGGAAATTCAGAATGGAAATTCCCTCAACAAAGGGCTCTATCGCCCTATGGAGCTGGTAGCGGAGTAGGGTGTTGGCTGGGGCATCTGCAACCTCAACTGCCATTTTATTTATATTTTTATAATTAGCAAAACTGAGTTTTTCATGGGAATGTCAAGAGCGCAAATTGGGAGGTTCAATAAAAAACCTTTTCCACAGCGAAATTAGCTTGAGATTTAAAGGTTGGTCACTATCCACCCCCAGAGAGATATGCTCGCAACAACCCCAAACATAGCTAGGATAGAATACCTAGATATGTTGGACATTCCCTATGATGTAACCACACAGAAGGCAGTGTGGAAAATGACTCACCACCCACTCCTACAGCCAAAGATAAGAGCAAACGCCTGGCGCTGTCTGAGAAGGACCTATTGGATGGCGGACCGCTTGAACTCCCTCCACAAAACATGTGCAGTATGTGGAGGAGAGGGATCCTTACATCACCGCCTAGAAACATGCCCCCCAACCAAAGCTATATGGCAGGAAGTCGCACGCCTGCTTAAGATCCAAAATGAACAGGAATTCTCAATATCAAAGAGCATCTTCGCGCTCCAGATTGAGTCACCAATCCCATCTACCCTCCACTCCCTAATGACACCCATTGCAATGTGGACAATCCACACAATTGCATTAGATGCGTTTAAGGGCACGATTCCAACCATTCATGGGGTTATTAACAGATTCCATGTCCACTTACTAGAGCACTTCCAAGCCTGGCTCTATGGATATATGATTCCAAGGCAAAAAGCGCTCATAGAATCATGGTTCCCACTCGGTTTCTCCACACAGACCCTTTCCTTCACACCTGCTCCATAGCAGGGGAAACCCCCTCGGAGTAGCGTACCAACTTATTATACCTGGCAGTCCCGCTGGCAACAGGGGTAACTTGAGTACCCTGGGGTGCCCAATTTTATAATTGTTGGTTATTTCCTTAGTTTTATGTATATTTGGTAATGTCCATCCCCTGGTTGGCTTACCTCGGTTAAATAAATAAAAAGGTTGGTCACTATCATCAATCCAGACAAGACGTTAAATGGATTAAGCTCAGCTAACGCTGGCCAGTCATCAGAATTGGAGTGGTGGTAGGAGCTTATTAATTGTGGACCTTTGACAATGGCAGCTCAGTTGAAACTGTCTTGGCCACTGACTCAGAATTTCATAATCTGGTCAATTAGTTCAGGTTTTTAAATATGTTAAATTTTGATTGATTGCTGCCCTGGAAGCAGCGCCAGAATTTGCTGAGGGTGGGGGCGGGAGGATCAAGCCCCATATAAAAAATTGGGTGAAACGGCTGCTGACCCAACGCTAAAGGGAGGAGTGGCAGAAGTGGCGGAGGAGGAACCATAGGGCACTGCACTTCAAGTGATCAAACTTGAAGCACAAGGGGCAAATGGAACGGCTGATCTTGCCGCTCAACCCAGAATGGGTGATAAGAGGTGGTTTGATTACTGTGCGAGAGGGAATCGCGAGGTGAGTGTCACAATGGAATGGGCAGATTGTTGTAAAGGTGTGAGGCCCTACAAAATGATCCACCCCATTTGGAACCACGAATTGCAAAATGTGGTCTGCGCTGTAATTGATCAAACCCTCCGTGAGCTTGTGGCAAAGGCGTTCAGGGGAAAGGTGGGAGGGCAACCTGGTGAATTGGACCATCAAAGTGGCCTCATCTGAGAGCCAGGTGCAAATGGTGGGGAGTGGTGTTTCTTTTAATAACAAGAGCAGCTTGGCTTCTGCTACTGCATTAAATTCATACCGGAAGCTGAGATCAAATTACCACTTTAAGAGCGGAAAATAAGAAAGATATCAGGCTTAAATACCTCTTTTACTATCTTGATGATGATGCTCTTGCATATGGGAAGATATTCCCATATTTGACCCAGAGGCTGAAATTCAGGTTGCTTTGAGGGAGCACCTAAGGGCTCTGGAGCATCACTTGGGAGCTTGTGAGGTGGTGGGCCAAGTCCCAAGGGGGACATAATGCCCAGTAGCGTTGGGAGGGTAGCAGAGCCATATCAGATGCACTTTGGCATTGGCTGAAATATGCTAGATGGCGGCGCACCACCACAAGCTGGGCAGCAGGCTTCAATTGCATCAACATTGGTGAGTTTTGCCTCGATTGAGCGGTTGTTTTTTGTATTTTACAAAATATCTGAATTTGGCTTTGATTTAGTTATTAAAGCAAAAGTGATATTCTTTCCCACTGGAACAACTATCATTCCCTTGTTTATGGCCATCAATTTTATGGGATTGATTACCTTATCACCTCCTATTTTAGTTTAGTTTTTTATTTTATGTTGCATCATGCCAATGTAAAATAATCAGTAATAACGTCATTATATTCTCTATGGCCATCCATTGGTAATTTGATTAGATTCAACATATTGCATCTTTTTATGGAATTTTCTCAAGACCTAGCTATTCGCTTTCCAACCCAATTGATATTAGGATTTTTATCTACCATTCTGGGGTGTTGCTTAGTAACCATAGAAAGGATTAATGAGAACTCTTGTAGTAGTAGGATATCTGAGAGGTATATCCATTTGGTAAGGGAATCTTTCTCTGGAATGCGGTGAATAGCCTACATAAGATTACTTGAGTAAGCCTGTGACCTCTAGAAGTATTTAATAAGCATTGAGCTCTTATTTTTAAAATAAAAACCCTATTGCTTTAGGCATGATTTCTTTTTTATCAACAGTGGTGCCCAACCCAAAAGGGGGAGCAGCCACGCATCTTTATTTGCAAATGGGCCAAACAAAGGAATTAATAGAAATAAAAAATTCCTAATATGGCAACTCAGCTAACAGACTAGGAAGTCATATCAGAAGGTGAGGAAGCTTTGGGGAAACTTTTGTCCAGTGCCCGTTTTAGCTGGTGGACCATGGCGGGCAGCATCAAAGTGGGAAAATCAGTGACATGGGGCATAAGGAGGCATAGTTGTGGGTTTTCTTTATTTATGAGGCCATCAGTATCCATCGCTTTAACATACTGTTGCAAGTTGATGCTTAGCAATAGTGATGAGAGCAGGCACACAAGTGAAAGACTTTATGCTCCAGCGGGATTTGAGATTTATGGGCTTAGAAAAGAAATTTTTGCCGCTTCAGTGCAAGCATGGCTCACACTGAAAGCAAGCTCCCCTTTTATATTTTTCATCTTGCTCAAAATCTTAGGAAAAATTTAGATAGGAATACCCTCAACAAGGGGCTCCATCTCCCTATTAAGTTGCTGTTGAATTAGGGTGTTGGGAGGAGCAGCTGTAGCCTCAACTGCCATTCTGTTGATATTTTATATTTTGGGAAACTCTTTTCAGGGCAAAAACGTCAGAGACACGAATTGGGAGGGTCAATGAAGAACTCTTACAAAGAAAAGTCTGGTTTTACATGATACAGCTATACATCCTCATCAATCCATTTGAGAGCCTCAAATGGATTGATTCAGCCAGCACTGGGCCAGACACTGGAATTGGGGCAGTGGCAGGAGCTGATTGGACATGTGTTGTTGACCATGGCAGCTCAGCTGAAACTGGTTCAGCCATTGACTCAGAATTATGTAATATGGTCAAATTTTTATTTGAATTCTAATTTTGTTTTTGATTGACTGCCACTTTTGTAGCAGTGCCAAATTGCCCTAAGATTTGGGGTAGGTGGATCAAGCCTCATTTGAAAAATTGATGCGAAATGGCTGTGGGCCCAAAGCCTGAGGGGTGAGCAGTGGAAATGACGGAAGTGGAAACTTTGGGGCGCTTGCGCTTCAAGTGGTCAAGCTTGAAGCACAAGGGGCAAATGGCGCAGCAGTTTTTGACATGCGCCCAGATTGGGTGATCATGGGCAGATCTGATCATGGTGCGGGGGAATTGAAAAGTGGAAATTGTGATAAAATGAGTAGATCGTTTCAAAGGCACAAGGCCCAGCCAACCAATCCTCCCCGTTGGGAACCACAAACTACAACATGGGGTCTGCGCAATAAATGGCCGAACCCTCCATGAGCTCATGGTGGAGGCGTTCAGGGGAGAGATGGGAGGGCAACTAGTGAACTGGACCACCAAAGTGGCCTCATCTGGGAGCCTTGTGCAAATGGTGGGAATCAGAAATTTTTTTAAAAACAAACTTCAGCTTAGATGCGTTGCATCAGCTTCCAAGTGGAAGACTAGGTCAAAGTACCCCTTAAAGGGGCAGAAGTCAATGAAAACTGACAGGTTTGTAAAACTGCCATAGCCATCTCAATGATGGCTGAGCTCGCATATGGAAAAAAATCCCATATTTGACTTGGAGGCTAAAATTAAATTTTTTTCATGGGATTACCCAAGGGCACCGGAGCACTGCCTAGGAGCTTAAAAGGTGGTAGTCCAAGCCCTGAGGGGAAACATAACGCCCAGTAGCATTGGGAGGGCTAGCAGAGCCAGCCCAGGCATGCTTCAAAGGTGGCTGAAAGACACCAGATGGCGGTGCACTACCACGCCAATCCAGGGAAGCAGGCGTCAATTGCATCAACATTGGTAAGTTTTGGCTCTATTAAGCAGTCATTTTTTGACTTAATTTTAAAAAACTTAATTTGGCTTTGATTTAGTTATCAAAGCAAAAGAGAGATTGCTGTAGGTATGTTTTCTTTTGTTAAATTTTAGTCAAAGGTATTGTATTCAAACATTACTTTTGAGTGTTTAGTGCATTGGCCATTGCAGTTGAAATATGACGTCCCAGCGCCAATTTGAATAATAGGTTCTTGACTTGATCCCACATGTTTATATTAAGGCTTTCCAACTTTTAATTGTCATCCTTAAACTCACATATTATATCGCCATTGATGAAATCTGAGCTCCTTTAACCAGGGGGCTTGCTCCCAACTTAGCATAATACAAAGGACTTCAGAGACTTGAGGCATCTGCAAACTGGAACAACATATCAAGGCTCAACCTGGATATAGATGAAACAGATTGAAAACCCACAGAAACCATATTACCATCCTATTAGACTACCTCCGCCCACTCCTAATGAGGGCGTGCTCAATACAATTTTGGCGAGAAAGAAAAAACTGAGACAAGATCAAGAGTAAGGCCAACTAGCTGATGGCACATCCGAGCCAGATAACACTGAAGCAAACTATCAAGCTACCACCACCTCCTCTCCTACAGTGCTTGTTCTCGCCCCCTGTTCTCCCCCTTCCGCCTCAGTACAGCAGAGTCTACAAGTTAACTGACCCATAACTTAATCTTGGTATCCCACACTAATGCAGCATGGGACAGCCAGCCACTACTACAATTGAACACTTACTGTAACAGTCAGAAAAGTACAGTTCCAACTGCTGTATAAAAAACGATGCTTTTGATGCACTGACAGAACCAAAGCAGACTAACTTCGAGTAGTCTGAGTTTGGTGCACCAACAACACCAAAACATTCCTACACTGAGGTAGTTATGCAAGACCTCTATTGTGGTTGGTCCAGCCCAACCACACGAAAACTCCTCAAAACTGGATACCCAAAAAGACTAACAGGTAAGCGAGGTATGCTAACCCCAAAACAACCTTTAATTTTTTTCAGGTGATAAAAAGGGCCTGCTGAACAGAGCTTGTCTGGGGAGCAACTGACAATGCTCCCCGGAGGGAAAGCTAGGGGTAAAATTCCAAAGTGAGCTTCAGAATTGGTGGGCACGCCTTTTAATGGCTACCCTTTGGGGGCCTCACCCAAAACATTGATTAGGCTCGTACAAGCCTAATCTAAATTCAGTTGAGGCAAAACTCAGCACGCGAAACTGACTGAACCAAAAATCCTTTAAAAAATTTGACTTTTATTTAAAATTTGAGCCCAAGTTGAAATGCAACAATCGAAATGAACTCAATTGTTACACTTACCTTGATCAGCAGCATTATACCTCTGGGATTCTTGTGGCATAACCTTAACCCCAAAGCCCCAGTTATGGATCTCATGAAGGATGCAGCCAAAAGGACCCCTGGGTACCCTTTTTATCCTAGTATACCCAAAGGCCACAATTGTATCATCATAATAGCTCACAATGATGGAGAAGGTCAAGAAATAGCTCATTCACAATCAGATTCTTGAAAACTTTGGCCACGTGTACCAATTGAAGGATCCCTTTAACCCACTTTGGCCCCAATGTCCTATGCATGAGTAGCAGCAATGCCATCCCAGTTCCTCAACAAACCCCTATAATCATATCAAACTAGCCGCAAGCATAAAAATCAACTCTGGAATATGTGCCATGGATGGCTTTAATGATTTGATCATAGTTTTTGTTTGCTGTGGAAATTGCAGTTGGTTTGAGCCAATAATTAACTAACGCTTTAGTGGATGTCAGCACCTTTGGCAACTTTATCAACCTCAAGATAGCACATGACTTTGACCTAAAGGCTACTATGTGGCCCAGTCATGGGGTCCTCACAAGTACCAAAGGACACATTGCCCTATGGTATCGCTGCACTTCTCAGCCTACAAACATTGCTTTCATGCTAACTTTTTGGTAATCCCCAATTTACACTAACCTATGATCCAAAGCTTGGTTTTGTGGCACCAACAGTTGATTTCCAACAAAAACTAATAGAGCATGCTCGCCTTCGCATCATTCTACCACTAAGAAGATATATCTCTGCACCCTACCTTAACTGAAAGAAACGCAGTAGTGGAGACTGTAAATATTATTCTAAAAGCGATAGAAAATTTTACCACTATGTCAAAGTACTTTATCCCTACAAAGAGAGCTTTATTGCAAATGGGGCCAACCGCCTACCACTCCACTCTGAGGTCAACCTAGATTTTTGAATGACAGTGGATCTCATCAATATCAACCACCCCCCTACCCTACATCACAGCTGAGGAATAAGTCCTAAAACCTTGATCAACAACATGCTAGCCAAAGGGTATTAAAAAGAACATTCTCAATATTGTTACCACTAGTTTCGCCCAGAAGCCAGATGGCAACTGTGGCCATGAATAGACTACATCTAACTAAACAATGATACAGTTCTCAGCACTTTCCCATTATCACTTAAAATTGAAATCCCACAAGCAATTGCAAAGCCCAAGGTCTTCTTGAAGCTGGATCTTGTGAATGCCTACACCAATTCTAATTGAAAGAAGAACAAGAATGGCTAACAATTATTTATACACGACATGGCATCTACCAATTCAAGTTCATAAAGACCCAAAAACGCTCACAAAGTATTCAAGAGGGTAACTGATTAAGAACTGTGAGATCTCAACTTCACTTACACATCAGCATTCATTGACGACATCCAGGTCCACTCATCCCACTAGAGAAACATGCAAAAACCTGGTGGCAGTGGCTGCTGCCCTACAGAGAGCATATTTACATGCAAAGCTTTCAAGATGCTTATTTTATTAAAACAAAGTCCAATTTTAAGAAGCCCTTATACTTAAAACAAACACACTATTGCCACTAAAAATTAAGTTTCTAAATTATCAAAGTCACTCCCTACACTTAAATACAACTCCGCAGTTTCTTAGTCTTTGTCACGTTATTAAAAAATTTCCTTGTAATCTCAGAGCAGGCCTTTCCCCTCCACCACTAACAGGCAAGAAAGCACCATGTGTCTGTACACAAGGCTGCTAGCAGTCTTTTGAAGCCATCAAAGAAGTTTTTACCACCGCGCTCATTATGCACCATGCTGACAAAGACAAGTCATTCATAGTAGCATACAATGCCTCCAGAACAGCCTTGGTGTAGTTCTACTGCAGGAGCACAATGGACGCAAATACCTAGTGGCTTAATTCTCTTAGTAACCCACTGGCGCCAGTTAATGGGCGATCTATGACAAAGGGCTGTCCATCTATGCCTGGTCAATGGTGCACTGGCAATACTTACTACAGAGAGCGAAATACATGGTAACAATGTGCACAGATCACATGTTTTTATTAAATTTTAATATGAAGAAACTAGAGCATCTTCTAGCCAGAAAATAATCTAATTTTGTGCATTAAATTTCGAATATGAGTTTTTATGAGGTCTGACCCATATACTACAAAATACCCTGTTAGAAGCCCATCTGCCAGACCCAATCTCACTGAAGATGCAGAGCTGGTAACATTGACTTTAGGAATACAGCTGTTTGGATGCTTGTTGTTGCTTAAACGCCGCTTGATTCCAAAACAGGTTTATATATGAAAAGGCTTAAAAACACTAGTAAATAAAAAGTAGGTTTATGTGTGTTTTATTAGTGTTAGCACAAGGAAAAAATGAACCCTCTCAATATCTGAATGGCCAGTATTTCACTGTATCGAGGGCCAAAGGGAATTCAATGATAAATTCAGAATGGCTTGTTACCATCTGAATTAGGAAAATTGGAATGTAGCCTATTGAATCTCAGAATACTTGCTTCACTTAAGCTGAATGATGGATGGTGAATCATTTTTGGTTATGACGTACCCATGAAGTAACGATTTAATGAATTTTAACCAATCACATTCACTAAATATTTTGTACCTTGGGCACCCCTGCCAAGCCTATAAAAGGTGGTGGTCCTCGCATAGGTGCTTGTATGGACCTGGTGTGGCTGGGGGAGTACCATTTGATGGACTCCTCAGGGTCCACCATGTGGTCAGAGAAATAAGACTGCTTAATCTTGTGTCTATTGCCTGTGAAGTATCCAAAATCATGCTACCCCTATTTGTGGGGTTCCACCAAGAATTGGCCAGGGTCTTTTGACCAATAAAATTGTTAGTATTTAAATCCATTGTATTTATATCACAAACTTGCAATTGGCCAATATTTCCCCTTTACAGCTGATTTCAACATAAAACATTCTTATTTTGCAGCTGGGAGAGCAAATGTCTGACATCACCCCACTTAAGAATGTTGAGGGAAGGATAAGGCTTTAGGAAGTGGCCATGTACCCAATTGGTGGTAATACCAATAGCCAAGGATTTTATGGAGTACCATTGCCTCTTTTATATGTGATGGTGAAAGGACCCTCCCAAATTAAATTTAAGCTTACCAATTAAAGGTGTAATGCAGTTATGGTAGTATACTACCAAGTCACCCACTTGTAATGTAGGTAGAAGGTTCTGAGCTCGTTAGCAGCCTTCCCTTCTTTTGTCACCATTTTCGCTAAATTGGTCATAGTTTCAGATTGGAGTTGGATAATGCGCTGAGTCAATCTTCTCATGACTTTCTCAGGTTCCTCAACTTTAGAGGAGAATACATCTTTAACCAAGAGTGCAGGTATTCTTGGTTCCTGCCCATACATGATCCAGAATGGGGACATTTTCAAGATATGGTGATAACTAATCTGGTAGGCCACAAAGGCACTGGGTAAGGATTGATCACAGTGAATTGGATCAGAAGAGGCCTTATTTCGTAGGATGAGACTAAGGTTCCATTTGCTCTCTCCACCGTCCCATTGGTAGAGGGATTGTATGGAGCCAAAAGAAGTTTTTGAGTCCATGGAGTTAGATAGTATTTTGACTACTCTTGAGATGAAGTTTCTACCATTATCTCAGAGTAGTACTTGAGGACAGCCATGTCATGAGAAAATGTTCTGATGTAAAAACGTGGTTGTGGCCTTGGCCGTTTGGGCAGGAAGAGCCACGGCTTCAACCCACTTAGTGAAGTGGTCAATGGCTATGAGGATAAATCTAATCACTAGTAGTCTGAGGGAGGGGACTTACTACATCCAGACTGATGGTATGAAAGATTGTCTTGGGGTAGTTGGTTGATACTGGTATCTTGTCTTGTAACCAGATTGCTTCTTACACGTAAGGCAAACTTCCAAGACGTCAACAATAGATTCCATAATTTCTTTCCAGTAGTACCAATCCTAAATCCATTCATAAGTTTTCTTTGCCCCTCCATGACCTAGTGTGGAGTGAGCTTAAAGATAGCAGGTACACATTCTGAGGGCTGAAGGTAAGGCAGCCATGTTTCCCCCACCTGCTTATATAACTTCCCGTTCCCCACTTTAGTGTTACAGGAATTTTCAGGCTAACATTTTCTGGACAGGCTCATCCTCATCCTCCCATTCATTTGGGGTCATTAAGAAGTCGTGTAAACTCCCTGACTCACTAATATCCAAGTGAAGGACTGGCAGCCAAGTCAACCCATCAACATTCATGTGACAGGTCCCAGCACGTTGTTTAATCTTCATGTCATAATGCTGGAGCTTTAGAGCCCAGTGAGCTAGCCGGCCAGTAGGATCCTTCATATTCTGTAACCACTTCAATGAAGCATGGTCTATAACTACAGTGAGGGTGGCCCCATATAGGAAAGGGCAGTAGTGCTTTACAGTTATTAAGACAACAAGGCACTCCTTATCTGTAACGTTGTAGTTGAGTTCCACTTTTAAAAGCATCTTACTGAAATATGATACAGGATGATCTATATTGTTTCATTTAATTAGGCTAAGATGTCCCCAATGGCATAGTCTGAGGCGTTGGTAAACAAGGTAAATGGTTTATTATAATCTGGATGCAGTAGGATAGTACGTTGTTGTAGCAGTGGTCTCAGCATCTCAAAATCGGCCTTTTGTCCAGCACCCCAATAAAAAAGGGGTTTTTGGTTAATAGACGGACAAGGGGCTCGATGAATAGGGCGAACTTAGGGATGAACTGATGGTATTACCACATCATCCCTAGAAATACCCAAATACCCTGTAGATTTTTAGGGGAGGCATTTTGGAGATTACTTTGACCTTGTCCTGTAAGGGTTGAATTCCTTCTTGGGAAATGGAGTGGCCAATTAATTCCAATTTTCCTTAAAAGAATTTACACTTTGATGGTTTCAACTTAATTAGACTGGCGTAACCGTTGAAACACCTCCTTCAAGTGATCAAGATAATCGTTGAAGGTTTTTGAGAGCACTGTGATGTCATCAAGATAGATGATGACACAAGTTAACTATAGGTCCTGCAAAGCGTGATCCATTGCACGCTGTAAAGATGCAGGTAAATTGCACAACCCTTGAGGTAATCATGTGGTTGGAAGAGACCCTCACTAAAAATAGGGGCGCATTTCTTCTGATCCAGAGGAAAAAAGGTTCATTTGCCAATAGCCACTATCCAAGTCCATTGCAGAGAAAAATTAGATCTGGAGAGTTGTGCCATGGTGTCATCAATGCGAGGGATAGGACAGCTATCCTTTTTTGTAAGGTTATTTAACTTGTGGTAGTCCATGACTATCCAATGACCTCCGTTTTTCTTTTTAATTAGCTAAAGTAGGTAAGACCAAGGGATTTGTGAATGTACTAGTAGCTTCACGTCTAGTAACTGCTGGAGCTACATCCTCATTAGCGGGTCCTCCACCTTTGACTTGTGATAAGGTTTGGACCTAATAGGATGGTCATCACCAACATCGATGGAGTGGCACCAGCCCTTTTAGTGGCCACAGTCATTATCTGATTTAGAGAATATGTCGATTTAGTTGTCTAATAAAGTATGAACTTTTTCCAGCTCTTCTGGGGTCAGCTCATTTTATAAATTGACTTTGGGCAAGGTACTTACCAGGTTATCATTGCAAACCCAAATCATTCATCAAGCCAATAGGACGGATATTTTCAATTTCCTCCACGGGGATTAAAAAGCCTCTTCCAATCTCCTGTTGTTTTCTTATTATCATGTCCTTGCCGGTGAGATTTCCCAGAAGAATAGTAATAGTCCTCTGGTAGGCTGGGTCTAGTATCCCAGGAAGTATCCCTGGCAGTACCCGAGGCTCCAAGGGGTTAACGCCCTCCAGTCTTATGAGGTGCAACAAGAAGAGGTGTTGGATATGGAGAGTGATTTTTATGTCTACCACTCGTTGTTCACCAGACTTAATCAAGAATTCATCTGCAGAATAGAAAGGGATTCCTTCCCTAGCATCCACTAAATCAGGCAATTTTCTTGTGGTTCAGAAGTGAAATAATGCAAATTTATAGCGGAAAATAGATATTTAAAGAGGCAAGAGTAATGTGCTTTCTGGGTCCTTTATTGAATAAGAATAAAGGGACTTCATAGTTGAGTATTGAGAGGAAACCTTGCTTTATGTTTTTATTCCCTCATACTTAATCATAAACTGGGTAGCTATGTGATATCATAAGCGTTGTTGTCCAAAGCCACTACATTGTCCTATAAAAAGAGTTTCCCAATTTGCTGGGAAGTGAAGAATATGCCCTAATGGAATGGGTGTTGTTTGGGACAGCGATACCAAATTCTGATTGTATTACAAGTCAGGCGCCTGCTTTATCTTCTTGATAAGCCTAGTGGAGATTACCTTAACCGGACAGCCAGTATCCAGGATGGCCATTACCCAAACTTTTTAATGACCACTTAAATCTTGGTGAGTGTTCCTCCAAAATTATGAGACAAGACCAAACCTTCTTGAGCTGGAAAGTGAAGATTAATTTACAATCACTATCAGGGTATTTATCCAAGATGAGTTTCATGGTATGGACCCACTGAAGAGGTCAAATCAAGCCAGATAAGAACTCATATCCATCACTGGTAGCTTCAATAACTTTTGGGAACCCTAATATTTGTCTGAGGTACGTTTCCTCATGTATGGTAGTTTTGTCTACTCCTTCAGTATTCAGTCAATCAGGGACCTCCACTTCCATGGGAGCTCCCAATAAGTTTATCCAACAACATCGTTACCCCCTCAGATTCATCCCCAAGGGTATTTTCAACAACTGGAAAGGCCACAATTAAGGTGGGGGAGATGGCCACATGAGATTGGGTAGCCTTAGGTCGCGCAACTACCAGCTTGTCTGGAGATGAAGGTACACTGGCTTTAGCGAGCTTATGTGTGGGAGCATATTATTACCTGCATAACAGGTCTCCAATTTCCATGAGTGAGTAATATTCTTTTTAAGTTGCACTGGGGAAGCAGTTTCGCAGGGAGGATGGGCACAGGAGGTTTTCACTTTCAAGTGTTCTATAGGCAAAACCTCATCATTGATTAAAACTGAAGGTTCCACCTCAGCTTCATTTATTGTTGCACAGGGATGAAAATCAACAATGTCAAACAGAGCCTCCTTTATGTAACGGATGTTTTTTAAGTAACATCTCACTGGTGTTAAGTTTTCAGCCAATGGTGCAAGCTAAAATGACTTAACAATAAAATTGAGGATATAAACTCGCTTTTCAAATGAAACTCCTGCTTGTAATTGTGAAGTAGATTCTTTAATAATCCTCAATAATAGCCAAGTAACTCTGGTATGCCCACCATTCTTAATTTTACTGGCACCAACAAATAAGAGACCTTCTGTCTTTGTACAAAATTAGGAAATGTTCCTCTATAATAAAGATTACTTCTCTGGTAGGCAACTATGTACTTCTCTCTGGGAAGAATAAACACTTTCAACTATCTAAATAGATGTAACGGCAACAGATATAAATTTTAGACATATGACAGATGGATAACAATAATTAATAAACTAAGTGACAGTAGTTATTAATGATTAATAAAATGGTAAATGATTATTAAATGATGTTTTATTAATTGGCCAGGTGCTGGTATTATATACCTCTTGGACATCTCCTGGCTGAACTCATCTATTAGATGAGTTCATTCACATTACGCCAATCCTCTTCTGGTCATGGCAATAATCATGAAAAATCCCCAAGTCAATTTGTCCCATAAATTGACTAAAAATAAAAATCATTTCAGCCCAATTGAAGTCAATTTTACTCTCATAATTGTGATGATTTTGGGTTGCAAACTCAATCATCAAAATCTTCATGATTAGAGCTACATCATAACTTGACGTCTAACAATAAATGGGGAATAAAACATATATGACCATAAAAGATGACGCACCCCAATTTGGGATGTCTGCAGGCCTCTCAATAGTACTAAGTACACCCATAATTGGGACATCAATGTTTAATTGCTTAATTATCAATTTCATTAATCAAACCCAACTTCCACCTTAGTGAATTAAGATTAGTGCACTAATTTAGGTGGTGCAATTTAGTTAATGCTGTGAGACCACTTTTCACCCAAATGGACTCATAATCGGCCATAATATGATTATATCATAGCTTTTATTAGCTACAATAATCGGCCATCTCAGATGCAATCAGAATGGTTATGAGGTGAATCTGATTTATCAGATTATGCAGATGAATCAGGAAGGATCAAAGGATCATCAGTGGGAGTAATCTATCAGCATTGACGGTTTTCTCAAAGGGTTTATTTTTGAGTCAACCATCAAAATCTAACATTTCCCCCCACTTGACTGGAATATAAACCCTGAATTTTCCCAAATTCAATTTCAATGTCTGAAAACAGCTCATTTTCTGTGTACCACATTTTTCGTCGCATCCCTTGAACCTGACCAGTGCATCCGTTTACTCGTCTGCCCAGAAAAATTTGTATGCATCTGTTCTTGGGCTCACTCTGGGCAGCAGAGTTGAACCAGCTACCTCCCACACTGACCATCATGATGTCAACTCAGCCCAAAACTATCATCAAGGAGGAAGTTGTCCCAGTTGTGGATCGTGCCCAAGTATCAATAGGGTACAAACTTTGGTCTCATGCTTCCAAAACTGTTTCAGCGGACAACTTCATGTGCTCTTTCAATATGAGGGAGCCAACCTTTTTGCTCCAGCTAGTTTATCAGGACAGCGATCTTCTGGCAGAGTTTTTCTACATAATCGGCCATTTTACAATGGCTCAAAACTACAATTTGGTGTTGGGGGCATTGTAAGTCCCAGGGAACGTCCTCTGGGTATCAATCGGGCCATTTTCCCATTTTCAAGCAAGAAGGCACTGAAGAGGATGGATGTACCCCTTCATTACTCAGGGCAATCTCGCTCATGTGGTAGATGAGCACTGGGTAACAGCTCTCCCACTTCAGATACTGCTCCCAGTACCCACACTCTCCTTGGTAGAGCTGTTATGAGGAATCAGAGAAATCTGTGCTGATATTGTCAAAATATAAACAATCATAACCAATTTGAGAGGCAATCAGCTTGATGCTCAGATTTTATTTGGTCAAAAAGGTATGAAGACTGATTTATTGTCCAAAATGACTGACAGGTGCGATTTGGCTAACATGACGATCATAAAAATCTCCCCCCTCCTAAATCTATCAGGCATTACCCCCAATGGGCAGGTAATAGCACTGGACACCATCAACAAGGTTCTGAAGCTTCCTGCTGACAAATTGGGTGTTGCGCCTGATGCCATGCCATATACTGAATGAACAGTTCAGCGACCAAGCATGGGTGGGTTGGTTGTCCCAAACCCGTTCCCAACCAAATGGGTCCACTTCTATGTGGGGTGGCCTTGGGGGATCCTCGCCGCTTGTTGGGCTAAACGCCATCACACCAACCGTCAGAAACATAGCCAAACCTTGGTTTGGGTGTTTGAGGTCAAACTGACAGCAACTCAGTCCGCTGCAAAATTTTTTGATGTCAGTTTCCAGGGAACTAACCCGCCCATTCCCAAATAATTCGCCAGTTAGGTCAAATTAGCGGGACCTTATCCCAGCTTGTAGTTCCCCCAAATCAACTACTATGTAATCAGTCACATCACACTGAGAAAATTGTTGGTCAATTTTTCTCTATAAAATTTTCCATTAAAAAACCTTTCCCAAAAATTTAGTTTTTATATGTTAAAAATTAAGACGCCTTATCCGCCAACGTTCTCATACCCCTCAGGGTTAACAGTCATGTGCATCTGGTACTTTATTTTGTGCCTATATGAAATTCTGGCTCACCAGCAGATATTGGTGGAACTCCTTTCTGGTTCCACATTTGTCATATTAGCAGCAGTACCTTGGGCATTCTGGTTTGTTGTCCAGGTGCTTTGGCACCCTGACTGGTAGGCCAGTCTAATTCTTACTTGCTATTTTCCTGACATAATCGACCAACCATTATTCTTAGCCATTTCCGCCTTTCTCACATGTAAGGCGCAGCAATGTTTCCTTCTTTCCAACTGAGCCAGGTTGTAAAAAAGATTATCTATGACCACATTAGTCCAGCCACACTTGAATCTCCAAAAACGTACCCCATAGTTGCATGGCTATTTGCCCAATGGTTTCCCCGGACCCCACCACCATCTCTTCAGTATCGCTGGATTTGTCCACAACTACTAATAAGGAGAACTATGCTTACTTCTTAGTACCCATGAAGATTAGCGTTAGTTCTCATCACGTCTCCTTTGAGGCCCTGGTGGACACTGGAGCTGTGGGAAATTTTATGAGTGTTGAATTGGTGCAACAACTAAAACTGGAAATGGATGCAGGCTCCTCAGTGATGGTGGCCTCATCTGCTTATCAGCCCTCATATATCATTCGCTGACTAGTACCTTTTTCAATCCACCAGTTCAGCTTCTGCGATCGCTTTTCGGCTATGATGGACTTGGTGTTTCCAGTGATCTTAGGTGTGGGGTGGTGGCATTGACAACATGTGAAGATTCATTTAGAGTCTAATACATTATCGTTTACCAATGATCATTTAAGGGAGAATTCCCTCTGATCAACACCTTCAAGAAGGTACAAGGATTTAGCTCTATCACTACCCTAGTCACTTCTGTGGGCATCCCAGCCAATTTCCCCCAAAAACTTAATGCGCTATGATAGAATCTTTGATATGGAAAAGGCGGATTGTCTGCATAAACACGCCAGGTACAATTGTGGGTTTTGAATGACTGTGGAGTTGGTGAACACCAACTGTCCGTTGTATCCCCATACAGCGGAAGAAGAAGTTGCACTCCATACCTGGTTGGACGATATGTTGAAAAAAGGTTGGATGTTCAAGGAGACCTCACCCGTCACCTCCCCCATCATCTTTGCCAAAAAAGCGGATGCTTCTCTCCATCCCTGCATGGATTACAGCCATTTGAATAAAATAACAGTTACTAATCCCTACCCATTACCTCTGGAGCAGACAATCATTCAGGCAATCGCCAAATCCCGTGTGTTCTCTAAGCTTGATATGGTGAACGCCTTCAACCAAATTCGGGTAATGGAAGGGCAGGAATGGTTAACAGCAATCTGGATGAAGCGTGGCATTTTCCAATTTCGTGTAATGCCTTTTGGGATGAAGAATGCTCCCACTACGTTTCAAAGGGATGATCAATAATGTACTGGGTACCTCCGGTTCACCTGTGCTGTTGCATACATTGATGATATATCTGGTTCACTCCCCAACTCCCAAACAACGCTATTGACTTGGAAGCAGTGGTGTTCACCTTGAATAAGGAAAGGTTGTTCCTCAAACCGTCCAATTGTGAGTTTTATAAGGAGGAGGTTACTTTCCTTGGGAATCTGGTTCTTAAAGATGGTGTCACAGTACCTCCCAATAAGTTGGATGCTATCCAGGAGTGGCCAACCCCAACTACCCAGAAACAACAACGGAGGTTCTTAGGAACAATCATTTTCTTAAAAAAGTTCTCCCCCGCACTATCTCAGCTCGCCACCCCACTCCACCCACTCACAGGGAAAAATATACCTTTTAGTTGTATGAACAAATGCCAACAGGCGTTCCAAATTAATTAAAGAGGTGTTTGTATCCCCTCCCATTTTAAAACATGCCGATCCCACCAAGCCATATATCATTGCATCTGGTGCATCGTCAGTATCTGTTGAATCATTGTTGCTCCAGGAACATGAGGGCTTGGAACACCCGGTCGCCTACTTTTCCCAAAAGTTTACCTCCATGGAGCAGCCTTGGGCTAATTATGACAAGGAGTTGGTAGCTGTTGCATGGGCGCTAACTCATTGGAGGTACCTGTTACAGGGTGCCCACCATGAATTAACATTTTGCACGGATCACCAGGCCTTATTGTACTTTTGTAAACCCCAAAAATTGGCACACTGGCAAGCCCAAACCTATCAGGACCTGTGCAGTTTCAACTTTAAATATGAATATGTAAAAGGTGCACTAAATGTACTTCCCAATTTTCTCAGCCACAGCCCCACCCACAGTTCCGCGGATCTGGAGGAAATGGATCTCATTACTGTGATTCCTACCACCCAAATCTTGTCAATTGTTCCTCCTGTTGTTTCTTCCATCGCTCTGGCCCCCAACGCTCCGTTAGTTGCTCAGGTCTTAGCCAGTCAAATGGCCTTCCCTGAGGGCGTGGAGTTGGTCGAGCAGTTATCCCACCAGAAGCATAAACACTCCCTATACTCACTGAAGGAGGGTCTTATATATTTTCAATCTCATGTTTGGGTTCCCCCTCTTTCTATACTAAGGTGTTTCACACACATCACGATCCCCCATGGTTGGTCACCCAGGTTCTAAGAAATGCATCAATTTGATCAAACGGATTTACAATTGGGCAGGTTTGACAAAAGAAGTTCCGTCCTGGATCACCAATTGTGTTACTTGTGCCAGGGCCAAATCAGATCGCTCTGGCAAAAAAGGCCTCCTGCACCCTTTACAGCAGGCGGAGGTTACATGGACATCAGTGTCCATGGATTTTATTGTCAAGCTCCTCTGCTCTGACGAGTTCACAGTGGTGATGGTCATGGTGGATTGCTTCACGAAATTTTCTCTTTTTATACCTTACAATTTCACGATTATGTCTGAAGAAACGGCCCGCCTTTTTATAAGCCATGTGTTTTCAATGTTTGGTCTCCTCCAGGAGATCATCAGTGACCGTGGCTCCCAGTTCACTGCGCAGTTTTGGAGTGAACTCATATTAATCCTGAAAATATCCCCCTGTCGCTCCATGGCATATCATCCTCAGTATGATGGCCAGACCAAGTGGGTCAATTAAGTTCTTGAACAGTACCTGCGTTGCTATACTGCAGCCGCGCAGGACACCTGGGCTGATGATCTCCCCCTCACCCAATTCGCATACAATAATGGAACCCACGCGTCCACTGGGTTTCCCCTACAAAGCGACATTGGGTTATTATCCTTCATTTTTTGGTCTGACCATGCTTGCGTCCAGAGGTTCCAGCTGCCGCGGACCATGCTGCTCATATTAAATCAACTCAAGCCTTAGTGAAGGAACACCTCACCAAAGCTATAGATGACTACAAGTGGTTCACAGATCAAAAGCGTCTTCCAGGTCACAAGTTTATGAAGGGCTCTTATGTTATGCTTGACACCCGTCAATTAAAAATCCAGGCCCCTTCCCACAAATTCGCCAGTAAACGCTCAGGTCCCCATTTGGTGGAGGAGGTATTGGGTAATGGGGTGTTCCGATTAAAGCTCCCCATGCATTGGAAGCAGCGCCCCGTTTTTCATGTTTCCCAGTTGTCACCCTTCAAGGGTGCAATTCCCACAGAACTGGAACCAATCATCGTCAAAAACAAGGAGGAGGCTGAGTTAGATGCTATCCTGGCATTCCAGAAATCCCAACATTCTGTACAATACCTTGTGGCCTGGAAAGGGTATCTGGCCTATTAAAACAGCTGGGTCAAGGAGCGCAATTGCACGAATTGCATGGACCTGGTTGAGGCTTTCCACATATCCTACCCCAATGCTCCCCATCCCCCCCAAAAGTCGCAACTATTATGGCAATCAAATTGCCTAAGGCGCACAAGAATGTGGCTCTTATGAAGTTCCCTAGTGGTGGGGCTCTTCCCTTGGGAAAAGGAAAGGGTAATGTAAGTCCCGGGGATGTCCTCTGGGTGTCAATTGGGCCATTTTCCCATTTCTGAGCAAGAAGGCACCGAAGAGGATGGCTGTACCCCTTGTTACTCAGGGCGATCTCTCTCATGTGGTAGGCGAGCACTGGGTAACAGCTCTCCCACTTCTGATACTGCTCCCAGTACCCACACTCTCCTCAGTAGAACTGATATGGGGAATCAGAGAAATCTGCGCTGAGATTGTCAAAATGAAATTGATCATAATCAATTTGAGAGGCAATCATCTTGATGCTCAGATTTTAAATGGTCAAAAAAGGTATAAAGACTGATTTATTGGCAAGAATGCCCGACGGGTGCAATTCAGTTAACATGACAATTGGAAAACTTTCCCCCTCCCAAATCCATCAGGCATCACCCCAATGGGCAGGTAATAGCACCGGACACCATTGATGAGGTTCCAAAGCTTCCTGATGACAAATTGGGTGTTGCGCCTGATGCCATGACATGGACCAAATGAATGGTTCAGTGACTGAGCATGGGGCGGGTTGGTCATCCTGAACCCATTACCAACTAAATGGGCCCACTCCTATGTGGGGTGGCCTTGGGGGATCCCTGCACTCGTCAGGCTAAACGCCGTCGCACCAACTTTCAGAAGCATAGCTGAGTCTTGGTTTGGACATTTGAGGTTGAACCAACAGCAACTTGGTCCATCGCATAATTTTTTGATGTTGGTTTCCAGGGAACTAACCCACCATTTCCTAAATAATTTGCTGGTTAGGTCGAAATTGAGGGTCCCAATCCCAGCTTGTAATTCCCTCAAATCAACTTTTATATAATCAGTTGCATCACACTGAGAAAACTGTTGGTCAATTTTTCTCTCTTAAATTTTCCATTAAAAAACCTTTCCAAAAATTTTAATTTTTACATGTTAAAAATTAAGACGCCTTATCCACCAACATTCTCATATCCCTCGGGGTTAACCTCCATGTGCATCTGGTACTTTATTTGTGCCTATATGAAATTCTGGCTCACTGGCAGATATTGGTGGAGCTCCTTTCTGGTTCTATATTCGTCGTATCAGCAGCAGTGCCTTGGGCATTCTGATATATTGTCCAGGTGCTTTGGCACCCTGACTGGCAGGCCAATCTAATTCTTACTTGCTGTTTGCCCAACAGGCATCCACTATTCTCATCGGGGCCAACTACTTGACAAAACTCAGGCCAATTTTAATTTGCTTTATGACCCCATTCATCTTTTGCTGGCTGAGGATCCCTCTGTTCAACCTCAAGATTTCGTTCAGGTAGACAGCTTCATGGAGGAGGTCCTTGGTTACTGGTCCATGATGCTTGAAAATTGGGCTTATTTTGCTTCCTCTTTGGGTTTGGATACCCATGAAATTCAAGATGGTCATTTTCGCTCAGCTGTTTGGGCAGCTTTTGAGGCCCTTCATCAGGATAACGCTGATAAATACCTTCCCAGGATGGCCTTAATCAGCCATCTTATGTGCATTTTCCCATACCGGATGCCCTCAGGTCATTTATTGCATGTTCCCCCTCTAAATAGAGTGGTGGAAAATCCAGGTGTATTGCATTAGATTATTGACCCCAAAAATTTATCAATATTCTACTGATTTCCTATTCGACTGTCTCCTCTTGGGCGCATATTTTCCACCCAATGTGGGCTCAATTGGGTAACTATAAACAGTTTTGTACCTCCTCTCCCCATTGTTCGCTGGTAGTCATCTTCAATGAGTATGCAGCGCATCTGGCTCTATGCTGTTATGGCCCTTTTTCTTGTTGCCCAGCAACTAGATTGGACTGAATTGGTGCACAAAGCTGAAGATTCAGGTTCCGAGTCACCTCCCCCTTCAAAGTGGAGGAATAAAATTTGTTTTTGTTTATTAAAATATATAATTTCTTATTACTTATAATATAAATTCTTGTTCTTTTTTACTATGTATATAGATGATAGACAAATTTTTTTCTTTTACTACTATATATTTTTTTATTACTATTATTATTATTTCTCATAACTATTATTTTCAAATACTTGTATATGCCTATGTTTAAATTCTTCTCTTCTTTTTGGGCCACTTTTTAAACTTCCTTAGGAATTTAGCATGGACTTGATTATATACATGGCCCAAATTTCTTTTTCTTGATAATGTAAGAAAAGTTCAAAGTTTTCTCTATAACTTCAAATGGGCCAACTCAAATGTGATTTGACTTGTGAATTTGGCCCAAACCATGGGTATTACAAAATAATACTTCATCCCCCACAGCGAATTTGGGCAGATCATATCTGGTTTTTTGATCTTTTTCATGTTGGGACTTACAAAGTTCAAAGTTATTATCAAAAGCCTGGGCTTGCAGTTTAATTTATGGTTTCTGCAAGCCTCTCAACATACTGAGAATAGCTCAATTCTTGGGGTTTTTGTAGTAAGGAATACAACAATGGTGGTAAGGCTGGATGCTTCCCATATAGAAGTTGAAATGGAGACATATTTGTGGCTGAATGGTAAGAAATGTTGTAGGCAAAAATGGCTAAACTGAGTAATGTACTCCATTTGGAGGGCTTCTGAGAAGTCAGTTTCCTTAGGATATTGACAAGTGTTCCATTTACTCGTTCTACTGGACCATTTGTTTCTGGGTGGTATGGAGTTGACAGAACATCACGCACCCCCATTAAATCATTGAGCTTCTGGAGAATAACCGCAGTGAAGTTTGTGACGTTATCCGTTAATATAAATTGAGGACATTCATGCCAAAGAATAACTTGCTCCAGGATAAATTTAGCAGTTGTTGAGGCCCCTAAGTCCCTAATAGCCCAGGCTTCAACCCATTTCATTAAGTGATCAATTTCCACAATAATATATTTGGCTTTCACATTGCTAATTGGGAGGTGTCCAACCACATCTATAGATATAGTGCTTCAAGCAAATTTGGGCCAAAAAAGCTGGTACAAAGTAGCTTTTTGGAAGGGTTTTTCCCATTGGCACTCTTGGCAACAGCTCAAAGTTCCATAGATGTCAAAATGCATCAATTCCCAATAGTAATTTTGCTTAAGCTGCTCCTTGGTTTTCTTAAAACCTCCATGGTCAGTGGCCTTATGGGCAGCCAAAATTAGATCTGCTCGAGCCAAGGGACGTGGAAATATATATTTCTTGCCATCAATCAACTTGAATAAGACTCCTTTTTAAGTGTGGGTAATTTTTCTTAATTTAAAGAGAATTTTCTGCACTTGTTTGGGCTCATCGGCAAAAGTTTTACTAACCATCTTCTGAAAAAAGTCATCCGCAGGCTGGCAGAGGGTTGCCACGATGGGCAGACAGGACAAACAATCAGCATTATGATGCTTAGCACCAGCCCGGTGATTGATGGTATAGTCATAAGCCTGCAGCTTAAGTGCCCAGCGAGCCAAATGTCCTTCTGGCTCCTTCAAGTTGTTAATCCAATTTAAGGATGCATGATCAGTAACCACGGTGAAATGCACTCCATGAATGTATACTCAGAAATGTTGATAGGAATATATAACTGCCAAACATTCCCTTTCTGTCACTGTATAATTTCTTTCATGGGCATGTATGGTCTGACTAGCATAGGCTACTGGGTGCTATTTGCCATCTTCTCCAACTTGGGACAAAATGACTTCAATTGCTGTTAATGATGCATCAGTCTGAACAATAAATCCCCAGTCAAAGTCAGGATAGCACAATACTAGTGTGACTAATAGGGCCAAACAAAGCTGGTCAAATGCCTCCTGGCAGGCCGAATTCTACTCAAATGAGACCTTATCCTTAAGTAAATAAAATAAAGGTTCTCCGATTTGAGCAAAGTTGACAATAAATTGGCAATAGTACCTGATCATGCCCAAAAAAACTTGAATATCCCTCTTGGATTTGGGCCTCTTCATTTTAGATATTGCTTCCAATTTGGCCAGTTGTGGTCGAAGAACTTCTTTATCAATTACAAACCCAAGGTATTCCAGCTGGTCCTTAAAGAATTGACACTTCTGGGGCTTGATCTTCAAGTTTGCAGCCGCTAACCTCTTGAAAACCTCTTCCAGGTTTCAGATGTTCATCAAAGGTATGGCTGAATACGTTTATATTGTCTAGGTATACCAGTACACATGACAATTTAAGATCGCTCAGTATAGTGTCCATCATTCTCTGGAAGGTAGCTGAAGCATTGCAGAGTCCTTGGGGCATCCGCGTTGGTTGAAATAACCCTTCTTGGGTAATAATAGCGCACTTTTCTCGCTCAGCTTTGGGAAGATCAATTTTCTAATACTTACTAATTAAATCTATCGCTGAGAAGAACTTTGCACCCCCAAGCCTTTCTAGGGCATTGTCAATACACGGAAGAGGATAGAAATCCTTTTTGGTAGTGTTAATAAGCTTCTGTTAGTCAATAACAACCATGTTGCTCTCATCTTTCTTTTTTACAATGATAATTGGGGCAGCCCATGGACTCTTGGATGGCATCAACATACCATGATCGAGAAGTTCCTTAATTTCCTTTGACACAACCTCTTCAGCAGTTTTTGAACGCCTAATCAGCCTCAATCAGATAGGTAAATGGTCCCCAGTATCTATTGTATGGGTCACTCCTTTTGCACATCCCAGGTCAAAATCATCCTTGGCGAATATCTCATGGTATTTCTCAAATATTACTCAAACTTGGTCCTTTTCCTGATTATTTAGTTCCTCTAAATCAGCCACAGGTATGACATTATGCACATATTCCAACTCATCATCAGGAAGCCCTAGCTCGTCCAGGGTTCCAAAATCATGGAAATATTCAATCTCCATTATAAGAATCAAATGGAGATAGGCAACCACCTGATGCTTTTTGATGAAAATCAGCCAATTCTGCATGTTTGCACAGAGGACACTAGTTTTTTGATGGCTGTGTATAATTATCCCAGGCGCCACATTAGGTTCGAATTGAGTTTGGGACCAAGGTTGATAAACTTCGCCATAAAGTCCTTCTGGTATTTGAATTGTTAGCCTAGTTGGGACTACTGCTTTCATTCCTGAGTCCATAGTTAGCTCCCTGTTTGCTCGGAGGGGTATTCCCTTAGACTCGCGGATTTTGATTGGAAGGGCCTTGACATGACGCTTCAATTTATGGTATTTGATGAGGATTATTCCATCTTAATAGGCCAGATTAATAAAGAAATTAGGCTTCTTTAGTCCTGATTTTGCATCTTTAGTATAGTTAATCGGGATGATTTGGTTCTAAATAGTTAAGGTATCATCCTTATGACTAGTGTCCAAACCATATCTTCTCATAAAATCAGTGCCAATAAGGACCTTGTAGTTCTGATTCAGCAAGACTATAGATGGAGCGGATACTACTGTAGACCCAAATCTTATAGGTAAGGCACTATATGCCCCAAGAGCTCTTGTGGTATGTGTTCCTGCAGTACCATATTCTTGATCATGGGCAACATCTGGGGCTATTCCCAACTTCTTCACTAATTAGTGCTGATGATATATAAAGGAGCTCCACTATCAATAATGGCCCAAACATGGAACTTATTGACAGCAATATTGGCATAGGTACACTCAGAGTATGGTTCAGAAGAGTTTATTAAGTGGATAGATTCAGAGTTTCCCGACTCCAAGTGTGATTTGAGGCAAGAACATATTTCATGGAAGTTTTCCACCATAGTCTACATAGGGATTGCGACATGTACATCTTTTAGGGAGGGCAGGTCATGAGAGCGGTAGTGTGAGAATCAAGACCTTGGTCCATAATTTGTTTGGCATATGGTTTGGCCACCTCTATTTGGGCCTCTTCTGAGGCTTCACCTGATTTATGGCCTTTTCAGGATCTGGTTGTAACTATATGTACATCGTCAGCCATAATATGATGTAATGAAACTTTATTAATTGAATTGGACACAAAAAGTTTACCAGGATCAGGAGGAATGTTTTTGGTATGATGGGTGGTAGTAGAGCATTCCGCCTCTACTCCAACTGCCCTTTTACCAAATCTTTGTCCTTTTTGACTTTGTAAGCCACATTAACTCCTGTTTTCCTGTCTTTTCAGGCATAACACTTGCTGGAAATGTGTCCTTTTCTACCACAATGATGGCAAGTGATAGCACTAGATTTGGGATGGTTGGGTTTCTGCTCCTTGGGATTAACATTTCTTTCTTGATTGTGGCTTGAATTACTAATTTTATGATGAGGGTGCACCCATTGTGGATTCTTTGGCTGATTTGGTGCATCAAAGCTTCTTGCACAGCGGCATAAATAGTCCACAAGTCTACTTGTCTCCATAACTCAATTAAAATCAGGAATCATTACTTGTTCCAAATCACAATATGGCTGTACAGCATGTTCCATGGCGATTAATGCATCATATTTGGTCATAATGTTCAATCCAAGGAGTACTTATATTTCATGATAAAATCGATTGGGAAACTCTTTGATAGACTCATTAGGTCTAAACTTGATATTTAAGAGTTCCATATTTCAGGTCGACAGCTTTTTGGGCCCACCAAATTCCTTAATGACGGCCTGTTGGGCCTCACTGTAAGACCAATCTTTCCCTAAATAGGGAATTACGAGGTCTATGCTGTGTGAGTCCAGACAATTGATGAGCGCTGTCGCCTTTGCATGATTGGACGCTCCTCTCATGGCCTTCTCAAAAAGCTTCAAGAAGGAGTATATATTGCCATCTTTATCAAATTTTGGCAAGTTAAGTGGTTTGAAGTCATCTCTGCCTGAGTCCCTAACTGGAGAGGCAGTTTCTCTTCTTGAGTTCAACCAATTTTGAGAACCTTCAGGAAGAATGGGATGCTGCAAACGACTTGGAGTGGGCATAGAAGTAAGAACTTGTGGAATGGTACATGTATTCGATACATCCAGCTCATAATCTTCATCTGACTGATGATAATAATCCAAATCGCTCAACTCTGTTTTCTGAAATTGGGACTAACGTGACTTCTTAAGTGCACTTTGGCGTGCCTTTAGAGCTGCTTCTTAATCCTCCCCTCCCCAAGAATGGTTGCAAACTTGCAACTATTAGTCTTAAGATACTTTATTTCCTTGTTAGATTGAGCGAGATCTGCTTCAGCTAATGTCACTTGTGCCCAAAAGTGGCTTCATATCTTCTGACATTCTGGACATCCTTGTGTTAGCAAGTGACAGTTGACTCTCCATATTGGTTTTCTCCTCAAATAAAATTTTATTGTAAGTATGGAGCTCTGAAATACTTGACCATACATTGCTAATTTGGCCTTGATATCTGAATTATCCGATTGTTCTACTATAGCAAGGGATAACTGGGCTAAAGCCTCAATATCTCTCAGTGTAGCTGAAAATTAGGTCCAAATATAATTTTCCAAACTGACATATTTTTCCTCCAACTCTTGGAGGGTTTTTCTTGAATCTTAACCTTGTTTTAGAAGGTTTTCCATAATAGCTGAAACATAAGATACTGCGTCTCAAGTCTGATGCAGTGGTTGGTGATATCCTGTTTCCACTGACTTGAGAATCTCAAATTGTTTAGCACTTATGTTGCTATCTTTGGGACGCCTTTGTTAAGTTGAGTTACCAACTCATCAATCTGGCCATGAGCTTCAGCTGCAGCTCCAGTGGTTTAAACAATTGCTTTGCGCACTTCTGCAAAGCAAGTATCCAACTTCTCTAATAAGCAAAAGTGGGCTGACTGTTCCTCATCTTTAATTTGATGAAGGTGAGAAAGCTCAAGATTTTGACATGCAAAGATGCGTTGAGCATGCTTAATAGGTGGTTGTACAAAATTAACTAGATATTCTTATGTGTTGGCCTGACTCTCCTGAAGTCTTCAGGCCAAAACAGCCATGGTGGCTTCCCTATATTTTTGATAAATTTTGTTCTTCAGTGCTTGATCCTTCATATAATAAAATAAACCAAAGCTCGGGTCAATTGTTGAAAAACCAACCTGGTAGCCTCAAAACAGGGCTTCCAGCATTTACTTGATGT
Source organism: Massospora cicadina (assembly GCA_022478985.1). Taxonomy (NCBI): domain Eukaryota; kingdom Fungi; phylum Entomophthoromycota; class Entomophthoromycetes; order Entomophthorales; family Entomophthoraceae; genus Massospora; species Massospora cicadina. The sequence goes on from JAKSZP010011879.1 coordinate 173,134, forward strand.
TGGCCTGGGTAAACTCAGCCATATTATAAGGTAAAGTGGGGCCTGTTCCAGTCAATATTAGCTCTAATGAGTACTCATTCCCCTCCTCATTGTTAGAATGATTTGAGGTAAAATGTTCAATGAACTAAACATTGCTTGTTTCCATTTCGTTGTCGCTGTACTTTTGGGCAAATTCTGAAAGCTGATCATCCATATTCATATTACAGTAGTTGTTTTTTTCTTTGAGTGAGCACCAAAATGTTAAGTTTTCAGCCGATGGTGTAAGCTAAATGACTTAGAAATAAAATTGAGAAATAAACTCACTTTTTCAAATAAAACTCCTGCTTATAATCGGGAAGTAGATTCTTTGATAATCCTCGATAATAGCCAAGTAACTCCAGTATGCCCACCTTTCTTAATTCTACTGGTACCAACAAATACGAGACCTTCTGTCTTTGTACAAAATTAGGAAATTTTTCCTCTATAATAAGGATTACTTCTCTGGTAGGCAACTATGTACTTCTCTCTGGGAAAAATAAACACTTTCAACTATCTAAATAGATGTAACGGCAACAGATATAAATTTTAGACAGATGACAGATGGATAACAATAATTAATAAACTAAGTGACAGTAGCTATTAATGATCAATAAAATGGTAAATGATTATTAATTGATGTTTTATTAATTGGCCAGGCGCTGGTATTATATACCTCTTGGACATCTCCTGGCTGAACTCATCTTTTAGATGAGTTCATTCACATTACGCCAATCCTCTTCTGGTCATGGCAATAATTATGAAAAATCCCCAAGTCAATTTGTCCCATAAATTGACTAAAAATAACAATCATTTCAGCCCAATTGAAGTCAATTTTACTCTCATAATTGTGATGATTTTGGGTTGCAAACTCAATCATCAAAACCTTTATGATTAGAGCTACATCATAACTTGACGTCTAACAATAAATGGGGAATAAAACATATATGACCATAAAAGATGACGCACTCCAATTTGGGATGTTGGCAGGCCTTTCAATAGTACTAAGTACACCCATAATTGGGACATCTATGTTTAATTGCTTAATTATCAATTTCATTAATCAAACCCAACTTCCACCTTAGTGAATTAAGATTAGTGCACTAATTTAGGAGGTGCAATTTAGTTAATGCCGTGAGACCACTTTGCACCCAAGCGGACCCATAATCAGCCATAATATGATTATATCATAGCTATTATTAGCTACGATAATCAGCCATCTCAGATGCAATCAGAGCGGTTATGAGGTGAATCTGATTTATCAGATTTTGCAGATAAATCGGGAAGGATCAAAGGATCCATCAGTGGGATTAATCTATCAACATTGGTTTTCTCAAAGGGTTTATTTTTGAGTCAACCATCAAAATCTAACAACTGAAATTATATGCCTGGCTAGAGAGGGTTGAGAAGCTATCACAGTTAACATGGCAGTGATAATATCATCCAGGGTTTGCAAGTTAGACGTTGATAACCTTTGAGCAGTGAGTTGTTAATTTTTGACATATAGACTTGATTCCACTGAGTCAGTTTGCACAGGGTATTAGCAATTGAGTAACCAAATTGGACAATATGAAGATTGCCAACTTTGATAAAACTCAATAAACTATATATGAATCAATTGTCCCTTATTTTGACCTTTATTATTTTATACTAATCGCAGACTTATCTGCAACCACCTAATCATGGGAAAAGACCTCCTCTTCAATCCTCCATGTGACTCTTTATATCTCAGTTCCCCAAGCTGGATGCATCCTTGCTTGGTAGTCTTCTATTTGTCTTCCCTTTTCTAGAAGCTCTCATTTATATCAAATATTACCGTAATTCCCCTTGATTTGCCAAATGATCGACATTTTGATCAATTATCATTCATATACCTTTTCCATCAACCTCATGACTCATCTTGTTTCCCCCTCCAATCTGCCAGTATGTGTAGCATATAGTCCAGTCAAATCAACTTCCCAATATAGGTAAAATCTCTCACCAAAAGCAGCATTTGGTTCGCCCTCATAAATGCTTAGGCGCATAAAGGGCTGTTTATCTCTGTTAAGACTCTGCTTTGAACCAAATTCATCTAATAGAGCCTCTTTGTCATAGGAAACAGCAGAAGTAGTTTAGACTGGCCTGCCAGTTGGGATGCGTAAGCACCCAAAAAGCAAGCCAGAATGCCAGATTCATTGCCAACCAGACGACTATGTATGGAGCCGAGCATTGGGAAATGATGAAGTGTTGGCGCAGCACAAAGGTGATAATAACCCCGACAACAAACCACACTGAACTCACTCCTGACCCAGGGGGTCTTACTGCAGGGGGTGGAATCACAGGGATATTTTTGATGGGATCCTTGGCATATGGGGCCATTTCAACTGGGGTGGCAAGCAGATGAATTCTCTCTTGCAATTGGTGGACATATGTCCACAAGATCCCCATGTATTGCTGCCAGAAGTTAATGATAATAGGGTTGTAGAGCCAAAAATATTGGACTCGCTGAACCCAATCAACGATGGAGGGGGCCTTAGTGACCAAGATTACTGGTAGAACCCATCCAGTATATGGACTGACAGGCCGTTAGGGAAACACCATTGGGGATGCGGTCAGAAGATATAATAAATTTTTTTGGTTCTTTGGCAAACTTTTTATTGAAGGAAAAGGAAGAAAATCAACCAAAAATTTTCTCAGTGCTATGCAAATGATTAAATAGTGGTCAATTGGGGTAGTGACAAGCCAGTATTGGGTCCCACAATTTTGACCTAACCAGAAAATTATCCAAGAATTGGCGGGTTTATTTCTTAAGAAACCAACATTGCAAAATTTATGTGGTGGGCTGAGTCGCTGTCAGTTTGACCTCAAACGTCTGAACTGGGGCTTGGCTACATTTCTGATGATTGGTGTGACAGTGTTTGGCCCAATGAGCGATGGAAATCCCCCAAGGCCACACCACATAGGGGCGGGTCCATTTGGTTGGGATTGGGTTCAGAACGCCCAACCTGCCTGCACTCAGTCGCGGGGCCATTCGTCTGGTCAGTGGCATCACATCAGCCGCAACGCCCAAATTACCTACTGGGGGCTTCAAACCCTCATTGGTAGCTCCCAATGCTATAGCCTGATCGTCAAGGATGATCCATGATGACTTTAATAGGAGGGTGCTTTGTTTGATTGGCATATTGGTCAAATTGGAACTGTTGGGCGTTCCAGCTGATACCTCAGTCTTCATGCCTTTCCAGCCATCTGAGATTTGGGCATTGACCAGGTTGCCACTTAAATTATATCTGGCTGATTTAATTTTGACAATTTCAGCGCAGATTTCGTTAATTCCCCATAACAGTTCAGCTGAGGTGAGTGTGGGTACTGAGGGTGGGGTCCAAAGTGGAAGGGCTGTTACCCATTGCTTGTCTACTATGTGAGCGAGATTGCCCTGAGTAACGAGGGGTACCGCCATCCTCTTTGGTGTCTTTTTACTTGGGAATGGGAAGATAGCCCAATCAACAGTCAGGGATGTTCCCTGGGACTTACACTCTTCACTTCTGCCCAGGTATGCAGATTGTCCATGTATGGAACTATCATCTCTTGTGCAGACGACTTAAGAAAGGGAGGATGTGTTTAATTTTTGCTTTTCTGATGAAACTTGCATTCCAGATTAATAGACATATAAAAACGAAGCAAATCTCCCCTCACCAGTTGTGAACTTGTCTTTAAAGGATGGTTTGCATGGGCGCTGCTCAAGCATTTTTAAGATGGGATAAAGCGCTTGCTAGTTTATTTTCAAAGAAAAATATCCTTGGTTCAGTAGAAAAGAAATAATGGAGGGTTACTCACGTTTAAAGCCTCTAATTTTAGACAATCTTTTGTGGTGTATAGGTTAAACCCTTTGTAGTAAGCACCACTTTGTAGGAATCCAGCTGTTTGGATGTTCTCTGGTTCATAAACGCCGCTTGATTCCACAACCGGTTTATAAATAAAAATGCAAAAAAACACTAATAAATAAAAAGTTGGGTTTGTGTGAGGATTATTATTATTGGCTCAAGGAAAAAATGAACCCTCTCAATATCTGACTGGCCAGTATTTTACTGTATTGAGGGCCAAAGGGAATTCAATGATAAATTCAAAATGGCTTGTTACCATCTGAATTAGGAAAATTGGAATGTAGCCTATAAAAACTCAGAATATTTGCTTCACTTAAGCTGAATGATGGATGGGCAATCATTTTTGGTTATGACGTACCCATGGAGTAACGATTTGATGAATTTTAACCGATATCATTCACTAAATATTTTGTACCTTGGGGGACCACTGCCAAGCCTATAAAAGGTGGTGGTCCCCTCATAGGTGCTTGTATGGACCTGGTGTGGCTGGGGGAGTACCATCTGATGGACGCCTCAGGGTTCACCATGTGGTCAGAGAAATCCGACTTCTCAATCTTGTGGCTATTGCCTGTGAAGTATCCAAAGTCATGTTACCCCAATTTGTGGGGTTCCACCAAGAATTGGCCAGGGTCTTTTGGCCAATAAAAATTGTTAGTATTTAATTACTTCGTATTTTTATCACAAATTTGCAAATGGCCAATATTTCCCCTTTTCATCTGATTTTAACCCAAAACATTCTTATTTTGCAGCTGGGGGAGAAAATGTCCAACATTGATCCCCCATAACAAGTCCTGGTGGAAACTCTGGCGGTGCGGATACCATTACCACTAAAATACCCCACAAAATTAAAACCCCACTATCACGCCCACATAGAAACAAAACACTGACCCTGGAACCCTTACAAATCATACCCATCAACCTTAACAGTGGATAATACTGAGACCTCTCTCCTAGATGCTGTATTAGATGCACAAGCAGTAATCCCAGAAGGACAGGCCCTAAGGGATAAGATACTAGTAATTGAAAATCCCCTCCAGATTGTACTCCCAAGGTAGGGTGATTTTCTATCATAATCATATATTAGTACTCAAAATTTTACGCCCATGGGTCATAAGATCATCATGACCCACTGATTATGGATCACCCTAGCATTAAGGATTGCATTATCCTGATAAAACGAGTTTATTAGTGATACTGGTAACTAATAACATGCCTTACTGGGTGGAGTCATTCTTTTTTTGTCTGCAATCAAAGCCAAACTGATGGGCTAGAATAAAATCATAAAACTTATACAACATTCAGCAGGACTGTGAACATCAGTGTTGGTGAATACAATGTGGCCCTGCCAGCATCCCAGGGATCTGATGCGATCATGGTTGGCATATATGGTTTACAAATTATGCTATACACACCCTGCTTGACAACAACCAAAGCCAGGGACATGGCTCAGTTTTTGTATCCCATTATTTAACTATATTTTGGAGTACAAGCGGTGATAAGTGACAGAGTCCTGAGTTTGACTCAAATTTCTGGGACGCCCTATGTGAAGCATTAGGTATAAACTTATGCTATTCATCACCAAACCACTCTAATGGATTAATAAACACAATGAACAATCCGTCAATATAAATACCTCCAATGCTATGCCACCACTTCTCAGTACAATTTGTGAACAACTCCCACTGGCTCAGTTTACATACAATAATTTCCTTCACTCATTGATGGGCATGTCACTAATGTAATTCAGTCTGAGATATTTTCGCTTTCAGTATTGATCCTCAGATATCCTTCAACAGCCCAGCGACTTGCAGCTTGGTAACTCTGTTTCATAAATTACACTAACATGTGCGTAAATAGCGATCAAAACAGCCAAAGACTTTAATAAATAGCCCAACCGGAAGCTCTGTGCATTCCCAAACTATCAGATAGGTGAACTTTGATGGTTTACACAAAGAACCTCCACTTCAAGGTACCTTCCTTGAAGCTGGTGTACAAAAGAGCTGGCTATTCCAAACCAGCAAGTTTCTACACAATGAGTCATTACAAGTGGAGCCCCGCTCACTGGGAAATTCACTAGACGTTTACACTTCCATGTTGTCCTGAGTCAAAGGCGAGAAGCTGGTAGAGGTCGAACCTATCTTGTAAAATGGCACCCGAGTTCAAGGTAGAGGAGGTCCTAAATGTTTAAATAATCAATTGAGCGATTCAATAATTGATGGTATGGAAATAGTATCTGGCATATGAAAACATATGGATCTTCACTTTTGATTCCGCAAAATCTCAAGGGTTGATTGTGGACTTTTTATCCAGAACCCTAAAGCACCTGCGCCCTCACTTCTCAAGACTACTAGTATCACAGGCATCAAACTCCCTTTATGCACAGAAATTATGCGGCGCAGGCCCAAGAGAGAGGTATTAGACCCTGTTCTTTTAGTAAAGGGTAATTCAAGGGTTTCTGCCATGGACATCAGGCTGGAAAGGATTCTAGTCCCTCTTGAATTGAAGAAAGGAATACTTATAAGCACTGCAACTGAAAAAAGATTTCAGTTTTAAGACAAAAACCTTGACATGTGATGGGTGGCCGATGCTCTATCTAGACTTAGTATGTTTCAATCTTGGATTATCAAAGCACCCCTCACCCTTCATTATCACAAAATTCGCTGAGGCCTACTTGGATCTGATTCAAAGTGTATGATGCGAAGTTTGAAAAACAGCTCAGTAAATCATGATTGAATCCCCAATATGGGCGGAATAGTTACTCTTGATCAAGTGAAGCATCTCCAGACAAAATAATTAATTGTCTTTCAGATGAGACACTTGAGAAATCTATTTCTAATAAGAGGCCCCAAGATATTAAAGCATCTTATAGCAAACTCTAAAGCTGGCAACCACCCAAGTTGAGTCACTAATCATTCATAAGCCATGCTTTGGAAACCGCAGAGAACAATGAGGTCACTGGGAAACAACACTGGACAAGCTATTGACGCCTTGGAAATAAATGATTGTCATCTATTTTTCATAGATATGCACAATACACTCCACACTTCTCCCCAGCTAGTAGAAATTTCCAGCACTCCTCCAGCATTAGAATGTTAGGTTTTTATTTTTACCTAGTAGATTAGAAAATCTTTCCAAAAGGCCTCAAATTATTTTATAGTTTTAAAGGCTCTACCCCATTCAACGAAAAACGACCAAACTATGGAGAGGCACTACTTGTTGATCACCTCATTGGCAGTGTCAATACCACTAGTGTTATTGGTGCTATCATCCATTAATGGTTAGAACCAAGAGCACACCTCTATGCCTGAACTTATCACATTTTCAGAGCACCAACTTGCTCAGATGTCAAGGCGATGAATAATGATGGAATCCTTGATGCAGATAACCCTCTCATATATGTACTTTTGTCACATTCTACTTATAGTTCAACCCCGTTTTGTCTGTCTAGACCGCCATTTGAAGCCTTAACTAAACAAAAGTCTCCCTTAAAACACTCTTCACCGTCTAGTATGGCTCCTTAGGCTATAGGCAAGGTATCATATTGTAATTTTTATATATGATAATCCATCTGTTTGGAACATTGCGAATAAAGATGTGTGGATGTCCCCTTTTAAGTTAGGATCATCTAGTACTAAAAAGGAGCACACCCCCTAGTAACTGAAGCACCAGACACCTACACACAAGCGCACTTTTACCAACTTGAATTTTTGAACCAAATTTACATAGAATTTTTTACTCCAATCCGCCATAGTCAAGGTCAGGCTCTAGAATGCACTGATAAAAAATTGGAGCTTAGAAAAGATGGCAACGGAATCATGATTGGGGCCACACTATTTACCGTGAGCCCAGTATTAAGTGAACTTCTAGGCCACCCTTAACTTCAAACCCAATTTTAATCAAAAAACTGTTGATGCAGCTTTATCTGCCATAGCTAATTACTCCACTTCACAGTGGATGCATGGGCGAAATTGCTGCTGTTGGAGATAAACCTAAGATGACTGAAATTACTTCAGATCGAGATTCAATATCTCAGTCTAATGAAATTAAAAAAATCCAAGATGAGTATTTCTGGTTTTCAATTTGACTGGAAAAAGACCCTTAGGAGTTATCGACCTCCTACAATGGGTGAATCTAACTAATCTGAAGAAGCCCATCAATCCAAGATAATTAAACAATATGAAATGACTAATTATTTCAAAAGGGCTAAGCCCTTGTTAAGAAGGTTGATTACATTAAATAAGAGCTCTATTAGCCATGATCATCACAAATCTTTTAATAATAATGATAATCAACAATATCAGTCCTCTGGTAGGAAAGATCTTACCTTAGGTGAATCATGGAAATCGTCACAAAGAACCATGAAAATTTCCCTATAAATATCTCTAGTTTTTAATTAATAAAGGACCAAAATTTTCATCTCACGTAGTTTAATTTTGGTCTATTTTCATACAGGATTCTGTATATTCAATTGGCATTATCCATCGCAATGGAACTAATAACTTTGTTGCTCTTAAGTCGATCTTTGCTAGAGCCACAGAACTAATAATTTTGTAGCCTTTGTAGCACCTGTTTATCATAATTTCTCACGAAATTCCAATACTGGTGCTCCCTGACAGGTCCACTTCAGAGGCTACCTGGTGAAAACATACTATCACAACAATGAATATGTCTAGCAAAGAGAGCCTCTCTTGGAGGAATCTTTGAGTATTACTGATGGGTACACTCTAACTGGCAAGATTTGCCTTCCGTCAATATCAATAATCTACAATTTCAAGCTTCAATGGACTTGGCCATTGAGGCCCTGACCAATTTAATTATCAGATCCAAGCTGCAAATGTTAAAGAAACGGTCAGAAGCTTGATCAGAGGGGCTATTCAGCCTAGTGCTCACCCTAATCGTGACTGAGCATCTAAAGTTGCTGACAACATGATGAATTTATATAACAGAACATGGTTACAGCCTACCCAAGTTGGTTTGGCCAGAACTGAACAGTATCTTTGGCATTATGTGCATCCTGCTATTCACCATTTACTCCAGATTTTGGGGTTGAATCATCTTGAAATACAGCGCCAATTGACTCTAGCGCAACAATTTCACTCTCAACTATCCTCATTTTATGAAACAGCATCCAACTTTGGAAGGGATGATTGAGAGGCCATTCTTGATAATAGAAGAGAAATCAACAATATTCATAATCATATGGTGAGAATAGATAATGGGGTTGTGGGATAGATCAGCCAAGAAGTATCTCACCAACTTAGTAATTTCACTAACCCAATTCACCAACGGATTTTCCCTGGAGGAGGACATTAAGTGACAACTGGATCAGTTTTGGGCGAACATGAGAAGAGCTTGGGGGAGCTTAATGGGCTAACCCAATATCTTGTCCAAGTGGTGGGTAATATTAGAGAAGGTGAACCTGGCCCTGCTGGCCCTCCTGGGCCACCGGGACCACCTAGCTCCCCCTTAGTAACTCTGGGACCTCCTGGGGAACGTGGTCCCCCTGGTCCAGTGGGTCAACAAGGCCCTCTGGGTCCTTCAGGTAGAGATGGGTCGCAAGGACACCCAGGACCTCCTGGTCCCCCTGGCTCCTCGCTTCCAACGTCCGCTTCTGAACCTTCAATGCTCCTAGTATCCTGAGTACAAGCATTAGAAACCCAAATCCGAGCCTTAGCTCAAGGGTGTTTCTTATCCTTGGAAGGCCTTTCAACTGATCCATACTATTCCTTAATCAATTTACTGGATGGCGTTGAGAATGCACATCAGCTATGCGATGCAAATCAAACGACTCAAGAAGCCCAGGTTGCTTCATTGACTACGTCCATTGAGAAGTTGGTTGCCAAATGTGAAGTACTTGAGACCAAGCAAAAAGAGATGGTTACTGCAATTTCCAACTTAACCTAAGCTCCTACGAATGACCATACTAACCAATGGGTTCAAAATTTACAAGATGATTTGAACCTCTTGAGACAACGAGTTGACCAAGTTCTCCCTCATTCCCACTTCACAAAATCTGAACCCTCTGAGGTTGCACCGGTTGCTGTACCAGGCGTACATGCCTTTAACACTGTTGCCACCCTTTTCAAACCTACCTTCAAGGATAAGTTTGAACTGGGTGAAGGTAGCATCCATTCTTTTCTTTTTGTTTATGAACGCGCAATGGATGGAGCTACTAATCAACAGAAGGTCCGTCATATCACTTCTTGCCTAAGCCAGTTTGCTCAAGAGATCATGGTTCCTCATCTTAAGGTTTTCACTACGTGGGCTCAAGTGAAAACTGCTCTCATAAAGGAATTTGGGAGTGATCAAATCCTATCTAACCAAAAGCAAGCCTTTATGAATATTCGAATTAAATGAGGAGAGTCTATCAAGGAATTCTCCAAACGATTCTACCATGAGTCCCAGACACTAGCTATGTGTGACCAGATTACTGTTGAGATGCTATATCAGCTGTAATGAGTGCATTCGGTTCTCACACTCAATTACTACTACACTTGAAATCACTTAAAAGAAATTTCAGCTCCAATTATTAACAGTAAGGAAGCGCTTATGGCAATCCCTAATGGGGAGGTACATCTGACCTCCTCTATTAACCTGCATTCTCACATCCATGCAATGCTACCTAAACCTAAATTAATGTGGTGTAGGAGCCATTTACTTATTGTGGTCTCGTGGTACATGTGGTGTCTCAATGTTGGAAAAAACAAGCAGAGGAGTCGAAAAAAGAGGAGTCAGCATAGGGCACGAGGCTCCCTGTGCTGACCTACCTCAGGTGCCTCAGTCAAAACCTTTTAATTCTTCTTTAGATTCTTATGTGGTATCTGCTCCTGATCAGCTTGATATCCCTGATAAATTATCCAACAAAGACTCTACTTCTGCTTATGCTTCTTCTTTTTCTTCTAATTCCATTCAAACTATTAATCCCTCAGTATTATCAATCCCTAACTTTGGCACTTATGTAACTCAGGTGGAAGTCATCATGTATAAGGTGAAAGTTTTGGCTATCATTGATACAGGATTACCCATCAATGTAATCTCGTCCAAACTTATGAAGAAAATAAATTGGCTCCATACCTGAACCATTTCCAAGACTATGGAACTCCTGGACCTTCCTACACTAAATCTATAGGAGCCTATTCCTCTCTTCTGATGCGTTTTGAAAAGTTGGTTGTGTTGGCTCCTTCAGTGGTATTGGATAACAACTGCTATGATCTGCTCTTAGGAACTAAGTTTCTCACCAATTTTGATGTGATAATTAGTCTTTAAGACAAATACCTTTCTTTAATTGGGTACCGAGTACTTTTGCTCTTAGATGATGTCCCCACTAGCAAAGGCAAACTCAAATGACGTGTTTGCTTATTAGAATATCCCACTTATATCTCACGTTTCAAATACTGAATCCTGGGTCCAAGGACTATACTTCCACCTCCATCTGCTTGTGCCTCTGAAGGCATGCCATTATATTCCAACTCTCTGATTACTATTCCTCCCAAAGCTCAAATCATTGTTGATACGGGTGTACAAGTATTTGTACCCCCTGATCATGTATTAGAGATCTGCAGTCACCTAAATCCCTCTCATTTGGAGGCCTTACCTTGCCTGGGTATCCTTGATCCTGCCTATGATGGGACTGTCTCAATTCTACTGGCCAATCTCACTTCCTGACCTATGCAATTGAATTGCAATAATCCCATTGCCTATGTGTGGCCTACTCCTGTGAATGACATATTATCCGTTTTGGGATGTGGAGATTTACGCAAATTTGGGCTGGAAGATCCCCCTATTGTTGCTCGAATTGATGTCAAATTTGGGGATTTACTTACTTCAGAACAACAGCTTGAAGCTGAGGCCCTGTTTGAAGAATATGCGGATATCTTTGCCCAAGGTCCAGGAGATTTTTGGCCTAATGAAAGAAAAACAGCATCAGGTGAAAACTGGGGATACTCCCCCTATTTGAGCTCAACCATATCACAAATCCAAAGTTGAGGAGGCTCAAGTCTCAGTGGAACTGAAACAACTCCTCGAGGCTGGGCTACTAATGCCTTCTAAGAGTCCATGGGCTTCTCCTTTACTACTCATCCAAAAAAGGATGGGGGTCACCGAATGGTTATGGACTATCATTGACTCAATGCTGTTACTCAAAAGGATTCTCATCCTTTACTTCGCATAGATGATTCATTGAGATTATTGTCTGGCTCACAATACTTCTCTGCTATGGACCTTTCGAGTGGTTATTGGCAAATTGATCTTTCCCTGGAAGATTGTCAAAAATGTGCTTTAATTTCTAGTGAGGGGCTATTTGAGCCCACTCATATGCTGCAGGGGCTTTGCAATGCCCTTGCTACTTTTTAACGAGCCATGGATGGCTTGTTTGGAGATTTAAACCTTTCTTGTATTTTAGTTTATTTAGATGATGTTACTGTTTTTTCACGCACTTTTAATGAGCATTTGGCTCATTGAAGGAAGTTTTTGGCTGACTGCGTCATGCTTCACTTAAGCTTAAACCATCAAAGTGTGTTTTTTTTAAAACTGAGATGGAATTTTTGGGACATAAAGTTAATTTCAAAGGCATTTAACCCTTATCTAATAAGATACAAGCTATTTTGGACATGCCTGTTCCTAAAAGCTTGCGCGATATCCAAGTGTTTTTAGGGATGGTTGGTTATTATTGACAATTTGTTCCCCATTTTGCTGAGATTGCGGAGCTTTTAGTTTATTTATTGCATAAAGAAGTTCCTTTTGTATGGGAAGAATCCCAGCAACAATCCTTTGATCAGTTGCGCCAAGCTTTAATGAGTGCCCCCATCTTAGCTCATCCTGACTTTTCCAAACCTTTTATACTATTTACTGATACCAGTGATATTGCTATTGGGGCCATCCTGGCTCAATATGATGCTAACTGGTTGATAACCCCATCGCGTACTATAGTAAAACCCTTTCTAAGGCCAAATGCAATTATAGTGTTACCAAAAGAGAATGCCTCGCTGTGTTGTCCGCCATCAAGAATTTTCGCCCTTATCTATATGGAAAGCATTTCACTATTGTAACGGATCATGCTTCTCTGAAGTGGTTGCAACAAATGAAGGATCCTGACGAGCGCTTAGCTAGATGGGCTCTAGAGCTCCAAAATTATGACTTCACTATTTAACATTGTGTTGGAGCTATACATCAAAATGCTGATGGCCTTTCTCAATTGCCTATATTAATGTTATTTTCTGCAGAGGAAGATCGCATTTATGACCTGATTGGTAGACCTGAGCTCTGGTTCCGTGAATCTAAAGATGTTATCTCAAAGCTACAATTTTTAACCAAAGACACTCAGGTTAAAGAAGGTTCATTATATAAAAAATTGGGATCTAAATGGTTGCCCTTTATTTGGCCCTCTGCAAGGACTGATATTATTATGGAGGCCCACCAAGCTGTAGGTCATGGAGCTGTTGCTAAGGCACTACAGTGGTTAAAGAATCATTGTTACTGGGGTAACATGCTGGAATCTGTACAGGATGTGCTGGAAACTTGTCTTAATTACCAACAACAACGTGGTGGTAATTCAACATTCCAACATTAAATTGTGGGGCCTTCTGAATCCTTTTCCATTATGAGTATTGATGTGGTGGGTACTTTCCCTATGGCCACCTATGGACATCAATATATTTTGTTAGCTATCGACCATTTTACAAAATGGATTGAAGCTATTTCTGTTTCCTCAATTACCACCAAGGTGATGGCGTCCTTTCTTTTCAAGAAAGTTTTCACCAGGCATGGTAGCCCAAAGGTCCTGTTATCAGATAATGGGACTAATTTCATTTCTCAGGTGGTGGCTAAGCTTACCAAACTAATGGGGACTTATCAGTCCGTTATGACCCCTTATAATCCTTCAACTAATGATACAGTCAAATGGGCAAACGGTACCCCTGTAGCCATTCTTTGAAAGATGGTCTCTAATAATCATAGTAGGTGAAACCTTTACTTACCTAAAGCGATGTTAACTTATAGAGTTAGCTATCATTAATTTATTTAAATGTCTCCTTTTAAAGCTTTTTATGGTTGGGAATTTATCCTCCCCTCAAGTGTACAACCTATACTTGAGGAGGCTAACCCACAAACTACTGATTTGGCTATGAGGAGATTAGCTGATGGAGTCATCTGATTAAAAGCATTGGCTTCAAGTTCCCTTGCTGCTACCACCTTGAAGTAAAGTACCAGAACTAACACTAGTAGACCTATGTTACCAGGATATCAAGTCTAAGATCTTGTACTTTTCTACCACCATAGGCCAGGAGAAAGGATTCACAAATTGGACCCCTTATGGGCTGGTCCTTATCATATTATTTATCATTGGGGTATGGAATACTCCATTGCCACTATTGATACTGGTACTGTTATCAATAGAGTTCATAATAGGTTTCTTTGCAAGTATGTGCCCCCTAGGCAAGATCTTGAGGGGGAATTGTTGGAGATACACTTAAGATAATCAAAATTACTTCAGATCGAGATTTGATATCTCAGTCTAATGAGATTAAAAAAATCAAAGATGAGTATTTCTGGTTCTCAATTTTACTGGAAAAAGGCCCTTTAAAATTATTGACCTCCTACGATGGGTGAATCTAACTAATCTGAAGAAGCTCATCAATTCAAGATAACTAAACAATATGAAATGACCAATTATTTCAAAAGGGCTAAGCCCTCGTTAAGAAGGTTGATTTTATTAAATAAGAGCTCTATTAGTCATGATCATCACAAATCTTTTAATAATAATGATAATCAACATTATCAGTCCTCTGGTAGGAAAGATCTTACCTTGGGTGAATCACAGAAATCCTTGCTAAGAACCATGAAAAATTCCCTATAAATATCTCTAGTTTGTAATTGATAAAGGACCTCAATTTTCATCTCACATAGTTTAATTTTGGTCTATTTTCATACAGGATTCTGTATATTCAATTGGCATTATCCATTGCAATGGAACTAATAACTTTGTTGCACTTAAGTCAATCTTTGCTAGAGCCATGGAACTAACAATTCTGTAGCCTTTGTAGCGCCTGTTTATCATAATTTCTCACAAAATTCCAATAGCTGGCAATCCTCACCCTAGTACTTGTGATGGGGATGATGTCTATCAATTAATGCTTAACCACCTTTCTTCTTGCAGTTCCTACTCCTGAATACTCATAATGGTGATATCCTGTGATCTATGGCTGTTATAGTAGGTATTGGAATACCCCCAATGAAATCCAAATATTTCCTTGGCTTTTCAGATGTCTCTTACTTTAGACAAAAGTGACCTCATTTTAGTATTCATCCAAAGAAACCTGAAGTTATGATTGATGAAGGATAAGATAATTTCTATAACACTGAGTTCCTCCTATCACTAGAAGTTTTAAACTGTTATATCACATTAAAGATTTTAATTCTAGTTCATCTTTTACCTTGCAAACAATATGTTTCACATTGTATCAAAACAATTATTACATATTTCCAGTTCCAACCACAGATAGTAACTTTTGCAAGCCATTTTTATATTGTAGAAGTAGTGTACGACATGGAAATCAGAAACCCTTATTAAAGGAGACATTTCAAGGTTTTCTTAACCTAAAAGTAAGGCCTCTACAGGACCCTAGACCTTTATTTTTTGTCTTGGCATTTTCATCAAGCCAAGGTTTATGTTTTAAGTATGTGACTTTACCTAAACTTATGTCTACTTTACATCATAGATTATGTAATTTCAAAAATGATAGTGTATTTATGATCTCAATTAGAAAAAAAGCGTAAAAACTGAAGCTTCTTAAACTAAAAATAATAAGTTTTTTTTCTGTCAATGGATGATTTTGTTTTCTATTTAGATATAAGTTATCTCTAAAAACACTTTGGCATACTCATTTTTATAAAGTATATTCTGTCAATTAATGTCAGATTTTTTCTAAATCAGTACTCTATCCTTATTTTTAAACTAAAGTAGATTATCAGCTTTTCTATTCTGATTAAAAAAAGGTCAATAAATTTTCTACTAAACTATCTGTTTTTTCACTATGCTTGTGATAATCAAAGTGTAATATTAACGCTAAAATTTTTTTGATTTCTAATTTTTAGAGAATGTTACACAAATTGAAGAAGGGAAAGATGTTTTTGGGAAGGTATAAAATCCTAAGACATTTTCTGGGCTTTATTATTTTTCATTCATCCATACTGTTAGTGATATCTGAATTTTCTATAAGTTACAGACACTGGTGTCAATGCTTTGATTTATTAAGTTTTAACTCAATGTTAAGATTCTGTAATATGGTCAGAGTAGTATCATCTTACTATGTTACATATGAAATTATCCTTGATTATAGTATCACTAATATCTTAATAAAAGATAGATTACATTCAGTTGAATTGTATAGTATTATATTTAAAAGTAAACGAATATACCTAATAAAGTTTGTAAATTTTTGACTAATTGAGGCAAGCTAATAAAGAAGCATATATTATTAAAATTAATAAGTAATGTTAATAAAACCTTAACAGGTTAACTCCATTTAATTAATTTTTAGTCTTAAAATCAGAACTCAAATTTAACAGTTTACATATGTAAGGTGTTAAATGTTAGTTAACCTACTAGCCTCTAAAAACGGCATCTGGCATTTATTATTGGTTGAAGATCAAGGATAAAACTCTCTGCATATAGTTTAGTAGACTACATCCTACCAACTAACCCACTTTTTCTTTTTTAAATGTTATTCTATTAGTAAAATTGTTTTAGTAAAACTCTGAGTATGCTATGCCTATAACTGACCTTTAAATGTCAATTTTGCGTTACATTTTTCTTAGGAATGTCATCTGTTAAAAATTTCATTAAATTTGTAACCTCTACAAGAAGATTCTTATGCATGTAGCAAAAATAGCAAAAATTTTTGGGATTTAAATTTAATAATATCATGGTATTGGCGCATGTTACCAGCTTTTAGAGTCCACTGGATTGAGCTAGTCAATTACACTAGTGTCATAATTTATATCCTTATATATAGATCCCAATTTATTAATCCAATATGTAGTTATATGGTTATCTGATTATGAGAGTTAATTAAAAGGGATTGTATTATATATATTTATATGAAAACTTATTTGCTAAACTTGAAGCAAGGTCTATATTGTTATAAAAAATTCGTTTATTGAAAAATTTGTAGTCATTATGTCAATTTTATATTATATAATCTAATCAACACTAACTAGTTTTATATATTAATCAATATGGAATACTTTTCTCTCTCATTGCAATCACTTTTGCTACTTATTCAATTCAAGTCTGATTCTAGTTTGATAATCTCACAGAGGAGATTAGTCTGCGCCCATGTCAGGGAGCAGTTGGGCAAGTAAGGTAAGAGGAGCAGGTGGTAGGCCCACAGCCTCAAACGTTCAAAAACGCCCCAGAGAAACTGGCGGAATAGAAAAAAAATAAAAAACGGGCGGTCACTATTTCCCCAGAAATCCTCACTTGGCAAGCGTGATGCAACCAGTACATCAACACGCTGCACTCCCAACCACTCTCATTGGTGGAATACAGAGTCCATGTGTTTCTGGACATCCAACAAACAGCTTTATGGGAAAAATTTTGTGGGGATGTGCACACTTTTTTCCCAACTGTGGTGTACGTTGCACCTCACTCCATGTCATGCGGTTGGCTGGACCTCAGTTTCAAAAACAAGGAGGCAGCAGATGAGGCTGCTGTGGTGCACACAGTGATTGACCTCCCTGAAGGGCAATGGGTCATCGAAACCAAATGCACCAGATGGACAAAATCCAACCAAATTTCCTCACATTTAACTTTTTGCCTACTACAGTCAAATGTGCCATTTTGGACAGCACCTGAAAGATGGTCTCACCGTATATGGCGAAATACAATCTTTTGAGATGCAATGCTTTATGCTGATGCCACACCTGTGTACTGGCAAAGCCATCGCAGTTCTGACCCCAACTGAGGAGATTGCAAAGGACCTAACCCAGATCCTGCACTCCACATATATCAATATTGAAGATCATACCACCCACCCTTTCTGGGTAACCGTGGACAGCGCACCCCCCATCTGCACCCACTGTGACGCGTTTGGCCATAAGGCACATGCATGCCCCACCAAGGAGGGCATCACATTCCAAGAGCACCCCTTTGCGGCCATGGCCAATGGGGAGGCTCACTATGAACCAACCACCAGTACCAAAGAGGCCTTCCTGTGGGGAGCACAAGGCTGCTACCTACTGGTAAAACCTATCTCCCCTCAAGAGCAGAAGAAGGCAAACAGGCCTGCAGGGCTGCGGCCAAGGAAGCGGCCAAAGTACCTCTGCTATCCCACACTCCCAACGCCAGGAGGACATCAAAACCTTCGCGGTGGAAGCAACTTGGGAATCCATCAACCAATCAGATTGGGAATCCCATACTGATTGGGCCAACCAACCCAAGGATCTGATGGGTGATTCAATCTCACCTGACCTTTGCAACCAAGCTCCGGTTGAAACAGACTTGGTTTCCAACCTACCTGAAATTTTTTTTGACCTGAATGTTGGTGCACCAAACTCATCCGCACCACAAAATTTTTGCTCAACGTTGGGGAAAAAAAGTGAAGGCAAAAGCCAACGCGAACCTTTCTGCTAAAATTAACAAAACCATCAATAGCATTTCTGCAAACACCCACGCTGCTGTGAAGGCTTGTGGGGATCTAGAGGAGGCTAGTGGGCCCGGGTGCCCACCCCTTGCACCTAAGGTGCGCTGGGGGAATCCTTCACTTTAGGGACGTTGAATATCGCCAGACTCAAGACCTTGATGTCCCGAGCTAGGAAACTGAGTTTTTTACAAAAAATTTACCTGTGGATATCCAGGCCATCCAGGAGTCCCACTGTCCACAAGGTTCCAAGGATGCTTGAAAAACCATGCTCCTCCTTTCCCTATCCTTTTGGTCAGATCACTATGGGGTGCTAGTTTGGAAAAACAATCTTTTTAAATTTTTATTATTAGAATCCTTCCTAAATGGCCGAGTCCTCATTGTCACTTTCTCATGGGCCAACGTGGTGCATGCTATCATCAACATCTATGCCCCAACCTGTGCATGAGAGCGTCAGGAATTTTTCTCATTGGTCAAATCCTCCCATTGCCCCCAGACACTTTTGTAGTTGGCGACATGAACTGTTGGCTAAACACACTCACGGACTGTTGGCCTTCCTCCTCCCACGCCCCCTAAGGTCACGTAGAACTTCACGTTCTAAAGGCCACCCTTGGGTTAATAGATGAACTGCTGCGGAAAGCCCCGCTGCTTGAAAACATGATGTGCCTCATGTCTACAATGGCCAATTAAGGTCCATGACCCGCATCAACCTTATCCTCACGCCGGCAAAATTTCAATCTCACATTTCCCACTTCCAAACAACAAAAATTGAATTCTCCAACCACTGGCTGGCTCGATAATCTACCACTTACCTGTCACAGTGGCTAAGGCCCCACATAGGTGCAAACTCTGCCCTCCTGAACTTGCGTTGCAAGGATTTTCCACTTGGGTGGAATCAGCAACTTTGGCAAAAGAGTTTGTTACACCATTTTATGCGGACCCAATTTCCACATGGTCAGCCTTCAAAAGATACCATCCCCCACTCTCGCCACCTCTCCTCCCAATGCTCATGAGCCACATTGGCCATCATTTCGCGCGCTCTGGCAGAGTTGGCACACCTGGAGTCAAACATCCCAGCCACAGGCTACAGCCCTGCATGGGGCTGGAAGTGGGTGGAGGCAGCTGCCCACCTCAATGCGCTCAAAAGGCAACACAAACATTGGGTTTGTGTTCAGTACAGGGCCAAACACATTACAGAGGGTGACAATTGCACCACATATTTTTTTTAAAAAATTCTTTGCACCACGCCAGAGTGTGGCCTGCACACAGGTGTGGAGATCGGATGATTCCATTGTGGACAAGCCAGATGAAGTGGCAATCAAAATACAAAAATATTACTCCGAGTTATACCAATCTGATCTAATTCAGCCAGCCAAAGTGGCAAAATTTTTTGACTAAACCCACATCTGCACCATTTCCTAACACCCGGAATTAATGAATTTGATTACTCCAAATGAACTCTGGACAGCCATCCATGGTGCACCAAAATGGAAATGCCAAAGCCCAGATGGCATTCCATATGAATTCTACAAAAAGTACTTCAAATATATATCCCCACTGCTGCTTGCCTCCATTAACCAGAGCAATCTGGAAATGAGCCTTCTACCAGGAGGACAAGAGCCTTCACCATCACACTCTTCAAGAAAGGGGATAAGCTAGACTTAGCCAACTGGCGCCCCATTTCTTTAACAAACATGGATACAAAAAATTACAAAAATCATGGCTAACCGTTTAGGGATTGTAGCATCTGCCACCATCTCCCCAGAACAATTCGGTTTCATACCCAGAAGGTCGATTTGGGACAATGTGCACTCTGTGGCTAATTCATGCCAGTCCACAGCCTCTGGGGCACTTGCATTCTTGGACCAACAGAAGGCCTATGATAGAGTAAACTGGGAATACTCAGGGCCTGCCTCCATCAATTCCGCTTACCCCTCGCTTCATCAACTGGGTGATGCTGCTCACGGAATCTGCAACAATGGCAGTACGTGGCCCTGGCTTCCTAATGGAAGTAGTCCACCCTCAAGGGGCTTGCGACAAGGGGACTCCCTTAGCCCACTCTTATACAACTTAAGCCTTGACCCACTACTTCGAAACGCAAATGCCCAACTCACTGGGGTCCATGTGCCAGGCCAAGCCCCAGTCAAGATGATGGCGTTTACAGATGACTGCGTGGTTGGGGTGTCTAATAATAAAGATGCACGCGCACTTGAAGCTCTCATCCAGGAGTATTCCCGGGTAAGTAACACTGCACGGAACGCCTCCAAAACCATAATCATCCTCCTAGGTTGGTATCAAAACTACTGGGCCCCTGCAACCAGTGCCCAGCCTGGCCCATTTGCTCACACACGCGCTCGCCCTCCCATCTCAACCCACACCGCCTCACTGGTGCTCCCCTTCATGCCACGCCCTACCATAGGGCCAGTCCGCCATCTGGGCGTGTGGGTGGAGGCAGGCGGATATGCATCAGCAGTAATGGAGAGTTGTATTCTAGACAACGTGACGAAGCGCATCACCTCCCTCAGAGCCCACCCTACTTCCCTTAATGGCAGGGTCGTTTTGGCCAACTCTATGCTCCTCTCCAAAGTCTGGTTTGGAGCCCACGCCATCCCCTTCTCCCCAAGTTTCTTCAAATCCCTGTATGCTTTGCTGCAAGGATGGCTTTGGTCAGGCCGCCCTCTACCAGTACGGTTAGAAGTCATCTTTGACCCTCATCAGCATGGAGGCATGGGCCTGCTTGACTTCAGAGCCCATGCGGCCAAGATCTTGGGTACCTGGATTGTGGCCATCACCGCCATTACACTCCCCTCCCAACACTGGTCCCGTGTGGCCCGCTTCAACTTCTCCCGCGCCTTGGGCCTCAACTATCCATCGAACCCCCACTCCCTGATGAATACCTGGCTTCACACCCATCGGCCACAGGTCCTCACAGTACTAAAACCCACTTCAAATGAATCCTTCTCTCTATGCGGAGCACTGAGTGGAGAATCCGTATTAGTGGACACAAAGCCCAGAGAGGCCACCCCTCTCCTCAGTTCATACAGGAGGTACAGGGGCTACCCATTCAAGATAGCTTGATCTCCACACGGCCCCATGTCCTATCCAGTGTGGACTACCTGGACATGATGGACATCCCATATTCCATTGAGACTCAGAAGACTATTTGGAAATACGCACACCATCCTCTGTTGCAGCCTCAAATCTGTTCCCATGTGTGGCGCTGCCTGAGGTGGGTGTACCATACAGCTGAGCGCTCTAACGCTTTACACTCATCCTGCGTCGTGTGTGGCCAGTATGGAACGCTGTTCCACCGCATGGAGAAGTGTCCTACCTCTAAAATGATATGGCGCGAAGTTCAACGTCTGCTTGGCCAGGATCAAACACATCCCTTCAGTCTGTCAAGAAATATGTTTTCTTTATCAATGGCCTCCCCCCTTCCACCATCCCTCCATGCTCTGGTGGTTGCAATCGCCATGTGGACTATCCACACTATTGTCTTGGATGCCGTCGCAGGCTCCACTCCCACCCTCCCAGAAGCTGTCCACAGATTCCGGTCTCATTTTGTGGACCACTTTCAGGCATGGATGTTTGTTTCCTCCCACCATGTCGCCGACAGCTGGTCTCCTCCTGGTTCCTAGTTTAGTTCATCAAATCAGACCCTTTCCCCAACATGTGTTCAATTGTGGCTACGGCCTCTTCACACGTTCCCTCCCCCTCCCCATAGTGGCGTTCCCGCTGGCAACAAGAGATAGCATCACTTCTCTGGGGTGCTTTCTCTGTTACTAAGTTTTGTTTCTTTTGGATCAAATTTGGAAGTGTCCATCCCATGGTCAGCCTTCCTCGCAATAAATTAAAAATATATATTAATCAATACGCCTAAGAATTTGAGGAAGTTTTAAAGAATGTAAGACTATCTCTTACTCATATATTTATGTTTAATTAAGCTTAACTTTTTTATATTGTATCAGTTCTCCTAGAATCTAATTATCATATAGACATCAATCTACCTTGATAAATTTATAAAAAGAAGCTTTTTAACTATCATGGAAAGTACTTATAAATTACAAAATAATTATATGTTTTTTCAAGTAAAATAGCGCACATATTAGTTTGTTATATGGGAAGTAATCTATCATAATATTCAAGAAAGAATTCTGAGTGTATGTTGTTAATTACAATATTAGGTATAATTCTCATATAAAAGCTTTTATATCTGCTTGGAGGTACTTATGAGTAATTTTATTTGAAAAAAGTAAAAGGCGCTTACTAGCTTATACCAATCTCCATTTGCTCCCCAATGACCCTGGGTTCACCGCCAGCTGCTCCCATGTGAGACAGTGGTAAAACCCCACCTATCAAATTCCATCTGGTGGGAGAACACGCTCAGAATGGCTCATCCAGTCTCTTTAAATAATTAGGTCAGTTTATTCCATCCAAGGATCTCGCCATCCACCTTGCACATGCCCAGGAAGTGCCTCATAGCCCACTTGTTCTCCCCCAATCCCAGCTGCGTTTTGGCCTTTAGGTCAAATACAAAAATTATTCTATACGCATAAAATTCCATTATCAGCTTGGCCCAGGTGGTGATGTTGCCAGCCAGTTTCATAGGTTTCCACCCTTATAAAAGGTATTTTGATATAAGCTTCACATGTGAAGCTGACGCCACCACTGCAGCCATCGTACCCTGGTTTTCCAGGGCACCCCTATCCCACAACATGCACCCAGCTTCCCACTGACACCACTATGGTGGTTCAGTTTGTGGGGTTGCACACTCACCTTCCCCCTGTAATGCTCCACCGGGAGCTGGTGGAAAGTTTTGAAGCATAAAGCTCCAATCCTATCCTTCAGTTTGTGGTCCCCAATGGGGCCACTAGCCTAGATGGGCCCTGGGCATTTTCCACAACTAGCCCAACTTTAAACAAAATTGCTTTGTCAATTCCCCATGCACCATCATTCCCTCAGCCCCTGACCACCCATTATGGGCCCACATTGAGGGAGGGCAGACCATCTGCCCATCCTGCTTTTAGTTAGGCCACTCAAAGCTTAAATGCCCCTCTCTTGATGCTTCCGCCAGACTTGTGTTGTCTTCATCAGGTGCCCACTTGGCCCATCACCACATGTCCTTTCCAGTTTGGAGTAAAATCCTTCAACCCTCCTCTAAAGCCTACTGCCACTATGGAGCCGGTGATGGGCAATCAGCCCCTCCTCAGTCCAGTGCCACCTGTGCCTCATTAATCAGTAATTGGCAAGGACAACAGTTCATTCCCACGTTATTATTCAATCACCAGCCACAGCCCAACAATTGTTTGACCCCAATTTCTCTCTTGACTTGAATGCCTGGACTTCATTAGTTGAAACTGATGAACTGGGAAATGTAATTTAAGAATCAAATACCCCAATTAAAGAATTTATACAGGTACATCACCAATTTCAGGTCCCTCAGAGTTTTTACGCCCCCTGGCCAAACTTCTCTGCGTTCCACTCTGAACACTAGATCGCTGTTGCTGCAGCTGTAAAAACCCATATGACATTGATATCTACGAGATGACTGATGCGTCAGTAGTGATACTTGCCAAAGGTATCCCTAATCCCATTTTTGCTCTGTCCATAGCCCCTCAGGGCACATGGGACATCCTAAACCTACACAAACAAGCTAATGCCGCCATCCAGAGAGTTTATATTACTTTGTAGGCCAAGACAAAAACTACACACACCACCGTAGCTTTATTAACCCAGCTTCCTTCCATCCACCTTCATGTGGAAAATGCTTCTCCAAATACTTATGTTCTACTTTTGATGCAGGTAATTTTGCCACCCATCCAACCATCAAACAACTCGCTTCCCATGCCGCTGATCACCTCACCCCATTGCTTCCCACCTTGGTCCACACTCTTGCCTTTGATATGGAATCTGATACTGAGTATGTCCCACCTGATCTCCCTTCCCCTTCTGCCATTGCAGGTTGACTGACTCATTTCTATCCCACCTGGTTGGTTGTATTCTTGTTCAGTTGTGTTTTACCTATCCTTTTGGGAGGTCAATCATTCTGTTTGGGTATTCTTTATGTTCATTTTAATTAGCTCTTTGGGCTTTGGTAATGTATATCCCCTGGTTGGCATACCTTGAATAGATGTATATTTTTTCTTATAGATTTACATTTTTTAGAAGATATATGAGCTAAAGATTTTGTATTTATTGCCCACCAAGTCTTAGAAAAAAAATGTTAATGTAAATAATCTATTTTATTTAACTGAGGCAAGCTGACCAGGGGATGGGCATTACCGAGTATGTGTGAAAATGAAGATAGATAAAATTGGGCACCCCAAGGTACCCAAGTTACCCCTGTTGCCAGCGGGACTGCTAGGTATGGGGGTTAGTGCATTACTCTGAGGGAGTTTACCCATCTATGGAGCAGGTGTGAAGGAAGGGGTCTGTGCGGAGGAACCAAAGTGGAAACCACAATTCTATGAGCGCCTGTTGCCTTGGACTCATATATCCATAGAGCCAGGCTTGGAAGTGCTCCAGTAAGTGGACGTGGAACCTGTTGATAACCTCATGGATGGTTGGGACCATGCCCCTGAACGCATCTAAGGCAATGGTGTGGATTGTCCACATTGTAATGGGTATCATTAGGGAGTGGAGGGTAGATGGGATTGGTGATTCAATCTGGAGCGCGAGGAGGCTCTTTGATATAGAAAATTCCTGCTCGTTTTGGATCTTAAGCAGGCGCGTGACTTCCTGTCATATGGCTTTGGTTGGGGGGCAGTTTCTAGGCGGTGATGTAGGAAGCCCTCCCCTCCACATACTGCGCAGGTTGCGTGGAGGGAATTGGAGCGGTCCGCCATCCTATAGGTCCTTCTCAGACAGCTCCAGGCGTTGGCTCTTACCCTCAGATGTAGGAGTGGGTGGTGTGTCATTCTCCACACTGTCTTCTGTGTGGTTAAGTCATAGGGGATGTCCAACGCATCTAGGTATTTGATTCTAGCAATGGTTGGGGTCATAGCAAGCATGTCTCTCTGGGGGTGGTTTTCTGGATTTCTTAATTTGAAGTGAGGGCTAGGTCGTCCCCTTCCCTGCACAGTGCCAGTGTTTTCTACATTCCATCTCATTTGGCGGATGGTTTGGAGGATGCGTTTGAAGTGAGGGGGGTTCCATGCAGGCCTGTTGTGGTAGGGTGTTTAAGGTATGATAGTAGTCTGGGTGGGCTATGTGGGTTGGTTAATTTGAGCGCCTGTGCGAAGTTAGTCTTTGCTGCCCTGGACCAGTGTTGTTGCGGGAGGTCTGGGGCAAGGACTTCCTTTATCCATGTACCCAGGATGTGGTTGGCGTGGCTCTCAAAATCCATTAGTCCCATGCCTCTGCTTGAGCGTGGGCCAAAGAGTGTTTCCATCCTTATGGGAGGATGGGAGCTGGGCCATAGCCAGCCCTGGATGAGCGCGCAGATTGAAGTTATGAAGGTAGGTGAGAAGGCGATCATGTGGGCAGGGTACCATAGTATTGGGAGGATGAGTGAGTTAGCAACTGTTACTCGCCCCGTTAGTCCTGGGGATCTTCCCTTGAGGGAGGCGACGCGGTTGGATACCCGCTGTAGTAGGTTGCTTTCCATTGTCTCATTGGCATATCCCCCTGTTTCCAGCCATATCCCAAGGTGGCGGACAGGAGTGGTGGTGGGAGGTGATGCAAAGGGTAAGATGAGTGGGTTTTTCCTTCATATGGGGGTATGAGGTTCTGGTGTTGTAGCCCAGTTGTTAGTGTACTTGCCTAAGAGAATGATTTCTGTTTTCCTTTTGTTGAGCGATGCGTTGCTCACCATGGAGTATTCCTCTAGGGTGTGTTCCAGCTGTCAGGCATCATTGTTGTTAGCTATGCCTGCCATGCAGTCATCCACAAAGGCCAGTATCTTGACTGTTGGCTGGCCTTGTGCAGTTATGCCCATGAGGCGTGAGTCAGTTACGCGGAGGAGTGGATCAAAACTGAAATTATACAGCAGTGGGCTGAGGGGGTCCCCTGTTTGATCCCTCTGTGTGGTGTGATCCTGTTAGTTAAGAAGCCAGGGCCGCATACAGCCATGGTTGCAGATTCTGTGAGGATCATCGCCCAGTTTATGAATCTGGGTGGGAGTTTGAAAGCATGTAGGCATTCCTTTAGGTATGGCCAACTAACGCGGTCATATGCTTTTTCCTGGTCTAAGAAGACTAGGGCTCCAGTTTCTTTGGACTGACATATGTTTGCAACAGGGTGTATGTTGTTCCATATTGAGCGCCCTGGTATAAACTCTAAACTGGTTGGGTGACAGGAGGTTATAGGCAATTGTGTCTAATCTGGCTGCCTAGAATTTTTGTTAAAATTTTTCTGTCAGTATTAGATAGTGCGATTGGATGCCAGGTAGCCAGGTCCAATTTGTCACCCTTTTTATATAAGGTTATAACATATGATTCATGGCCACCAGGTAGGAGGCGTGTTTCCAGTAAGCACTGGTTCATAGACGCCAATAGGAGTGGGGCAATTTGCTGAAAATAATTTTTGTAAAATTTGTAGGGTATCCCATCAGGCCTGGGCATTTCCTATGTGGTGCACCGCAGATTGTTTCCCAAAGCTCCTCCCATTTAATTAGATTTAGTATATTGTAGTCTGGCAGTGTGCTTTGTATTCCAGCAGTTTGTATAAATTTTGTGATTTTTTGTGGGTTTGTCAGCATACTGCATTATAATTTGGTGTAATAGCGGTGTACTTCCGCCTTGACCTCCTCAGGGTCAGTTGCCATGGTGCCGTTTATCTTGAGGACCTGTGTGCACATGGGCTGGTAGCCGCGGGAGTGGAATTGGTAGAAGAAATATGTTGAACATGTTTCGCCTTTCTTTATGAACTTACCTTTGTTTGATACTTTGATTCTGTGTTGGTGCTCAAAAATGAGGGTGTTTAGTCGAGTGGATAATTCCACCCATTTGCGTCCCCAGTCGGGGCTATAACTGGATCTCAGGGCGTTTAGGTCAAAGTGGTCCAGTTCCGCCAAGGTACGCCTAATTGTAGCCGTGTTGGCAGTGTACTTACGTGATGTGATATGTCAGGTTTTGTTTTTATTTTTTGATTTATTGTGGGGAAGGCTGACCATGGGATGGACACTTCCGAATATGACTCAGGAAAGACAAACTTAGTACCAGGGGAGGCACCCCAGAGAAGCGATGCTATCTCTTGTTGCCAGCGGGAACGCCACTTATGGGGAGGGGGAGGGAACGTGTGAAGGGGCCGTAGCCACTATTGAGCACGTGTGGAGGAAGGGGTCTGATTTGATGAACCAAACTGGGAACCAGGAGGAGACCAGCTGTCGGCAACGTGGTGGGAGGTATCCAAACATCCACGCTTGAAAGTGGTCCACCAAATGAGACTGGAATCTGTGGACAGCTTCTGGGAGGGTGGGGGATGGAGCCAGCGATGGCATCCAAGACAATCGTGTGGATAGTCCACATGGCGATTGCAACCACCAGAGCACGGAGGGAGGGTGGAAGGGGGAGGCCATTGATGAAGCAAACATATCTCTTGACAGACTGAAGGGATGCGTTTGATCCTGGCCCAGCAGACGTTGAACTTCGCGCCATATCACTTTAGAGGTGGGGCACTTCTCCAGGTGGTGGAACAGCGTTCCATACTGGCCACACATGACACAGGATGAGTGTAAAGCGTTAGAGCGCTCAGCTGTACGATACACCCGCCTCAGGCAGCGCCACACATGGGAGCGGACTTGAGGCTGCAACAGAGGATGGTGTGCGTATTTCCAGATAGTCTTTTGGGTCTCAGTGGAATAAGGGATGTCCATCATGTCTAGGTAGTCCACCCTGGATAGGACATGGGGTCGAATGGGGATCACGCCATCATGGATGTGTAGCCCCTGTAGCTCTTGTGTGAACTGAGGAGAGGGGCGGCCTCTTTGGATTGTATGTCCGCTAATACGAATTCTCCACTCTGCGCTTCGCATGGAGAGTAGGATTCGTTTGTAGTGGGTTTTAGTCCCGTGAGGACCTGTGGCCAATGTGTGTGATGCGAGGTATCTCATCAGGGAGTGGGGGTTTGATGGATTGTTGAGGCCCAAGGCTCGGGAGAAGTTGGAGTGGGCCGCGCGGGACCAGTGTTGGGATGGGAGTGTAGGAGCGGTGACAGCCGCGATCCAGGTGCCCAGGATCTTGGCAGCATGGGCTTTGAAGTCAAGCAGGCCCATGCCACCTTGATGATGAGGGCCAAACATGACCTCTAGCCATACTGGTGGAGGGCGGCCTGACCTAAGCCATCCTTGCAGCAAAGCATACAGGGATTTGAAGAAGCTTGGGGAGAAGGGGATGGCGTGGGCTCCGAACCAGACTTTGGATAGGAGCATAGAGTTGGCAAGAACAACCCTGCCAGTGAGGGTAGTAGGGTGGGCTCTGAGAGAGGCGATTCGCTTCGTCACGTTGTCCAGCATATGGCACTCCATTACTGCTGACGCATATCCGCCTGCCTCCATCCACATGCCCAGATGGCGCACCATTCCTATGGTAGGTCATGGCACAAAGGGGAGCACCAGTGGAGCGGTGTGTGTTGAGTTAGTAAGGCGTGGACATGGGCGAGCAGATGGGACGGGTTGGGAACTAATTGCTGGGGCCCAGCAGTTCTGAAACCGACCATGGAGGATGATTTCAGTTTTGGAGGCGTTCAGTGCCGCGTTGCTTACCCAGGAATATTCCTGGATGAGGGCTTCAAGCGCGCGTGCATCTTTGTTAATAGACACCCCCACCACACAATCATCAGTAAACGCCATCATCTTGACAGGGGCTTGGCCTGGTACATGGACCCCAGTGAGGCAGGCATTCATGTTCCGAAGTAGTGGGTCAAGGATGAAGTTGTATAAGAGTGGGCTAAGGGAGTTCCCTTGTCGCAAGCCCCTTTGAGGGTGGACTACTTCCGTTAGGAAGCCAGGGCCACGCACTGCCATTGTTGCAGATTCCGTGAGCAGCATTACCCAGTTTATGAAGCGGGGGGTAGGCGGAATTGATGGAGGCAGGCCCTTAGGTATTCCCAGTTTACTCTATCGTAGGCCTTTTGTTGGTCCAAGAATACCATTTCCTCAGAGGCTGTGGACTGACATGCATTAGACACGGAGTGCACGTTATCCCAAATCGACCTTCTGGGGATGAAACCAAATTGTTCTGAGGAGATGGTGGCAGATGCTACAGTCCCTAAACGGTTAGCCATGATTTTTGTTAAAATTTTGGTGTCTGTGTTTGTTAGAGAAATGGGGCGCCAGTTGGCTAAGTCAAGCTTATCCCCTTTCTTGAAGAGTGTGACAGTAAAGGCCCCATGTCCTCCTGGTAGGAGGCGCGTTTCCAACAGGCTTTGGTTGAGTGAGGCTAGCAGCAATGGGGATATGTATTTAAAATATTTTTTGTAGAACTCATATGGAATGCCATCTGGGCCTGGGCATTTTTGGTTTGGCGCACCGCGAATGGCTGTCCATAATTCGTTTGGAGTAATTAAATTCATTATTTCCGGGTATCAGAAAATGGTGCGTATATGAGCTCAGTCAAGAAATTCTGGCATTTTAGGCCGGCTGAATTGGTTCAGCTTGGTATAACTCAGAGTAATATTTTTGCATTTCAATTGCCCCTTCAGTCAGTGTGTCTACAATGGAATTATCCAATCTTCACACCTGTGTGCAGGCCACGCTCTGGCATGGTGCAAAATTTTTTAAAGAAGTATGCGTTGCACTTGTCACCTTTAGTGATGCGTGTGGCCCTGTATTGGACACAAACCTGATGTTTGTGTTGCCTTTTGAGTGCGTTGAGGTGGGTGGCTGCCTCCGCCACTTCCGGCCCCATGCAGAGCTGTATCCTGTTGCTGGAATGTTGGACTCCAAGTGGGCCAATTCTGCCAGAGCGCGCGAGATAACCGCTGATGTGGCTCATGAGCATTCGGAGGATAGATGGTGATAGTGGTGGATGGTGTCCTCTTTGAAAGTTGCCCATGTGGAAATGGGGTCCGTGAAAAATAGTACAACAAACGATTTTTTGCCAAAGTTGCCTCTTCCACCCACATGGAAAATCCTGGTGACGCGAGCTCGGGGGGTGGATTTTGCACCAATGTGGGGCCTTTGCAACTGTGATGGGTAAGTGGTAGGTTATCAAGACCATTCGGTGGTCAAGAATTCCATTTTTGTTGTTTTGAAGTGGGAGATGTGGGGTTGGAATTTCACCAGCGTTAGAATAAGGTTGATGCGGGTCATGGACCTTAATTGGCCATTGTGGATGTGGGGATGCGTCATGTTTTTCGAGCAGTGGGGCATGTTGCAGCAGTACATCCATTAAACCGAGGTGGCTTTTAGAACACATAGTTCTACATGACCCTAAGGGGTGTGGGGTGAGGGGAGTCCACCGGTCCATTGGTGAGGTTAGCCAACAGTTCATGTCACCAACTAGGAAGGAATCAGGGGGTAGCGGAAGGGATTTGACCAATGAGAAAATTTCTGATGCTCATGTGCACCGTTTGGGGCATAGATGTTGACAATTGTGTGCGCAACGTCAGCCCACGAGAAGGTGATGACAAGCACTCAGCTATTTAGGAATGTTTCTGAGGATGTGAATTTGAAAAAATTATCTTTCCAAATTAGCACCCCACAGTGCTTCGACCAAAAGGATAGGGATGGGAGGAGCATTGTTTTCCAAGCTTCCTCGGAACCTCATGGACAGTGGGACTCCTGGATGGCTAGGATATCCACGGGTAAATTGTGTTGTAAAAAACTCAGTTTCCTAGCCCTGGATGGGGAGGCCTTGAGTCCGGCAATATTCAACATCCCTAGAGTGAAGGTTTCCCCCATCATACCTTAGGTGCGAGA
This sequence comes from Massospora cicadina, assembly GCA_022478985.1. Taxonomy (NCBI): domain Eukaryota; kingdom Fungi; phylum Entomophthoromycota; class Entomophthoromycetes; order Entomophthorales; family Entomophthoraceae; genus Massospora; species Massospora cicadina. Next base: position 204,504 of record JAKSZP010011879.1, read on the forward strand.
GGGTGGGCCCCTGGGCCCCCAGCCTCTTCAAGGTCCCCACGGGCTTTCACAGCAGCGCGGGTGTTAGCAGCAACACTATTGGGGTTTTTGTTAATGTTTGCGGAAAGAGTTGCATTAGCTTTGGCCTTCACTTTTTGTTTTCCCGATGTCAGACGAATTTTTTGTGGTGCGGATGAGTTCAGTGCACCGTCGAGCAGGTCAAAAAAATTTTCAGTTGGGATAGGTCCCATGTCAGTTTTGACTGGAGCTTGGGTGCAGCGATTGGGTGAGATTGAATCTCCCATCAGATCCTCAGATTGAGTGGCCCGCTCAGCATGGGCTTCCCAATCTGATTGGATGATGGATTCCCAAGTTGCTTCCACCGCGAAGGTCTCCATGTCCTCCTGGCGTTTTGAGTGTGGGATGGCGATGGTGGCCTTGGCCGCTTCCTTGGCTGCGGCCCTATGGGCCTGCTTGGCCTTCTTCCGCTCCTGTAGGGAGATGGGCTTTACTAATAGGTAGCAGTCATGTGCTCCCCATGGGAAAGCCTCATTGGTGCTTGCAGTTGGTTCATATTGCGCCTCTCTGCTGACCATGGCCGCCGAGGGGTGCTCTTAGAAAGTGACGCCCTCCTTGATGGGGCTTGCATGCACCTTATGGCCAAACGCGTCACAGTGGGTGCAAATGGGGGGTGCGCTGTCCATGGTTACCCGGAAAGGGTGGGTGGTATGCCCTGCAATATCAATAAAAGTGGATTCCAGGATCTGGGTTAGGTCCTTCTCGATATCCTCAGTTGGGGTAAGAACTGCGATGGCTTTGCCAGTGCACAGGTGTGGCATCAGCGTGAAGCGTTGCATTTTGAAAGATTGTATTTCGCCATATATGGCGAGACCATCTTTCAGGTGTTGCTCCAAAATGTCACGTTTTACAGTAGTAGGCAAAAAGTCAAATGCGAGGAAAATTTGGTTTGATTTTGTCCATCTGGTGCATTTGGTTTTGATGACCCGTTGCCCTTTGGGGAGGTTGACCACTATGCGCACCGCTGCAGCCTCATCTGCTGCTATTTTGCTTTTGAAACCTAGGTCCAGCAAACTGCGTGACATGGAGTGAGGTGCAATGTACACCATGGTCGGGAAAACTTTGTGTACATCTTCACAAAATTTTTCCCATAAGGCCATTTTTGGATGTCCAGATATACATGGACTCCAAATTCCACTGACAAAAGTGGCTGGGAGTGTGGCGTGTTGATGTACTGGTTGCATCATGCTTGCCATGTGAGTATCTCCAGGGAAATTGTGACCGCCAGTTTTTTGATATTTTTGTCTATTCCGCCAGATTCTCTGTGGCGTTTTCGAACGTTGGAGGCTGCAGGCCTTCCGCCTGCTCCTCTTACCTTGCTTGCCCAACTGCTCCCTGACATGGGCGCAGACTAATCTCCTCTGTAAGATTATCAAACTAGATTTAGTCTTGAATTGAATAGGTTGCAAAAGTGTTTGCAACGAGAAAGAAAAGTTTAGATGTCAGGTTTTGTTGATTAGTTCCTTTTTGAAATTTGGTCAGGTTACGATGGGATCCAAAGTGAATGGGGCTGTGAATTCTGGGTTTGTGGCCTCGTGTTCAACCCAGTCAGATATCTTGGGTAACTTTATTTTTTCTGGGTGTAGCTTTCTCCAGGGCAACACCTGTGTTTGGGTTTGGGTTAGTGATAGCTGCACTGAAACAAGTCAGTTGTCAGAAAAATTGACTTTTTTGTTGTAAATCTGAAAATTTTTGATCATTGGGATTGCGGAACAAGGATGTGGTCAATGTGGCTCATTGATATGAGCGCTCCCTCACATATGTTGGTCCATGTCATGTGTGGGGAAGGAGTGGTGATCTGGGGGGAGGGCATCCTGTAGGCTAAGGGATGCCTTCATTGCGCGGAATTCGATGTGCCTAGTGGGTATCCCCTAGGGTTAGGCCATCAGTCCGTGTCAGGGTTATCCCAGCAGTTAAAGTCGCCCAACAGGATGGTATCTGGTGGGAGGGTGAGTGTTAGAACGGTTTTTAAAAAAATTTCTCTTGGCTGTGGTGCACGGTGCATAATGCATGCTATTGAGATTGTTTCCTCTTGGCATGTGATCAATGCTACCAGGACACGGCCATGAAGGTATGATGAGGAGTTTGTTTTTTAATTTTTTGTTATTTTGGACAATCACCCCACAGTGAGATGTCCATACCAATTGTGATGGTGAGACCCTGGCTGACTAGGATCCTTCTTCCCCTTGTAGACAGTGGGTTTCTTGGATGGCCAAGATGTCTACAAGGGGTTTTCACAGGAAGTCCAGCTTTTTGGCTTGGGATGTTTGAGCCCTGGCTCCCGCGATGTTTAGCATCCCTATTGACACTGAGGTGCCCGTGGCACCTCAGGAGCAGTGTGGGAGGGCCCTCTGGCCCTAACCCACCATGGCTCATTTTAACCATGCTCCACGTCTGTACTCCAACTCTCTCAGTGACAATGTCAGTTTCCTTGATCTGACCCAATTTTCATGGGAATTGCAGTTTTTGGAATTTGCTTTATCTTTTCCTGCACGTGTCTCATGATGGTTCAATGTGGGGGTGCTGATTGGGTTCTGTAATTTTTAGGTTCTAATTTGAAGAATTGTGCACCGCATTTTCGCCCATATTGCAACTGAATTTTTCCTCAAATTGTGCATGATTGATGTTACTTGATGACTCAGTTGAGTTGCTGTGAAAATTTCAACCTGGGCATATTGTCCTGATTGGTTGGCTTGGTGTATATCTGAAATGTCCTATTGATTTTATGTCTGGGGTCGATGGATGATTCTTCATGTGCCACCACTTTGGCCGCTGCCCGCTTGTGGGCTTTTTGTGCCGCTTTGCGTTGTTTGTTTGTAACTGGGTCCACAATGGAATAAAGTCCATCTTCACCCCAGCGGAATGGGTGGTGGCCATCGGTCATTCTGGCGAAGTTTTTGTTACTTTTGTTTATGGCTTCCTCACAGTAGTCTGCTTCCATTAAACCCTCTTTCACGGGACATGCATGTTTCTTGTGTCCCAATGAACTGCAGTGGTTGCATATATGCGGTGCGCGTTCTGGTGTAACTTGGAATGTGGATGACTGTCCCCCATCCACAAAGTGAAACTCTGCTGTGCAGGGATTCTTGATAAGTCATCTTCCACTTCAGGGAACGGGTTGATCATGGCAATAGCTTTGCCTGTGCACAGGGTTGGCATCAGGTGAAATCGTTGTAATTTGAGTTGCATAATTTCTCCTTAGGCTACGAGCCCTTTGTGGAGCTCCTCCTCGATTTTCATATAAGGAAGGTTGGTAGGGAGCGAGTTGAAGGAGATGAACAAAGTTTTTGCTTTGTTCCATCTGGTGCTCATGGTGCACACTATTTTTTTGCCCTCGGGAAGGGCAATTTTGATGCAGACTTTTGCTGTGGCATCTGCTTCTTTGGCTGTTTCAAAACCAATATCAATCCAGCCATGGCCCATATTGTTGGTGGCAACATATACCACGTGGGGGAAAAGGGAGGGCTGTGTCTCGCATGTTTTCTCCCACAGGGTTGAGGACTCATCCCCAAGGAAGAGTCAGAGCCCGTGTTCCACCTTTGAAAGGGGTTGGTTACATTGGATGTACATGTATTGATCTTGTTTTATAGTAAATAACATAAACCTGGACAGTGTCTGAGTTTGTGGTTTCTTGGCGGCCTGGGTTCCTGGTCCCCCTCCAGGGCGTTTCTTTCCCTGGGGGTGCACCATTTTGTGCACCGCTTGATGCGACACTCACCCAGGTTGTATTAGATTTATTAATAAAATTGCCCATCTCTCCTGTGTGATTATCAAAAATTGCTGTTCAAATCAAATTGTAGTAACTAAAGTGATTGTTATGGAAAAGAAAAGCTTCTAATGTAATAAATTTAGCAGGTGATACTCATATGCTTTGTTTATAGAACTTTTACTTATATCAGAAACAATCTATTATTTACAAAGCTCACTTATATAAAATTATTAATCTTAAAATTTATTATGTCATCAATGCAAAAAATGAAACTACAGTGGAACTTTTATAAAGTAAATACTTATAATCTAAATTTTTGGATTCTAATTTTAAATGTATAATTATTCCCATTTAAATTTTGTTGGGCCACTAGCCTTAATGCTATTAGAAAAGACAATGTTTGAGTCAGACCTTTATTGTACAATTATTAGAAGTATTGTACATAGCCTATTACAAAGAGGTAAATAGTTCTTATGTTAGCTTATTACAATAAAGCTCAGATCTTATCATTACTTCAAAGTAGTACTGTGATTATTTTTTATAAAAAAATGGGATGTAACCTGCTAAGTGGAGGTTCATAAGCCCTAAATGAACTTCCCAGTTGTTTTTATAAAAAGTAAATGTAAGAAGTTTTTATCAAGTAATTTATTAATAGTATTTAAGTACTTTTTGATAAATTTAATATTATAATAGATGATGATTGCACCCAATGTTTTGGGCTAGAAGGTGATCATTATTCATTATTTATAAAAGCTAATGTGTTAAGTATTATAAATCTTTAAGTATCTTGCATAAAACACTATTTTAGCAAATTACACTAATTGTACTAGGAGGCTAATAGAAAATGGATCAAATAGGATTTTGAGAAATTGGTAACTGGGGGAATTAAATCATGAATATGGCCTCTCAAAACTACACCAATATGATGAAAATTAGTGGATCGCTTGCTTAATTATCAGTCAGTTATTTTCTAGGGAAGCAATACATTCTTAATTTGTTGGCTTGTGAATATGGCGCTGTTGAAATTTTTTTGGTGTTTTATAGTCTATTATAGTATATATATAAACTTATATGAAATATGTCCTGCGCTGTTAAAAAATCTACATATTAGCGGTGTTGATGCAAATTATTATGTAATAATAAGACCCTAGATGAGGCTTCATGTGTACTAGGGTGAATCTCAAAATTGTAATAGTTGCTCATAAAAAATATTTAAGAGATTAAAATAAATTTTTGTACTTTCAGATATAATTAGAATTTCATACCAACCAACATTTTACCATCTTTTACTCTATACTATTGTCATTACTATTAGTATTTCACATATTGGTATATCAAGAACTTTACTATTATTATTTACTTATTTGCTTACAAGATTATATTTTTGAAAGTTTCTATTTACAATATACTCCTTCATCTTTAAAGTACCTGTTATTTTTTTAGCACTAGTGGTGCTAACCCAAAAAGGGGAGCTGTTATGCATCTTAATATGTGAATGAGCCAAATAAAGGGATTATGAGAAATAAAAAAAAATCAAATATAGCCCCTATGTTGTCAGCCTAGGAAGCCATATAAGAAGGCGAGGAAGCTTTGTGGAAACTTTTGTATGGCACCTGCTTAAGCTGGTGTACCATGGTGGACAACATTGGGGTAGGAGCATTAGCGGCATGAGGCATAATGAGTTATAAATGTGGTTTTTCTTCATTAATTACGTCAGTGGTGTCCATCACCTCAACGTATCAAGCAGGTTGATGCTCAGCGAAAGTGATAAGAGAAGGCACACAAGTGAAAGACTTGATGTGCTGGCAGGTTTGGGGGTAATTAGGGAAAAAAAGAGAGGTTTTTGATACATCAATGCAGGCACAGCTCGCTCCAAAAGCAAGCTTCTCACCTTTTTATTTCACATCCTCATCAAAATCATGGGGGAAATTTGAGATGGGAATACCCTCAACAAGGGGTTCCATCACCCTATGGAGATGTTGATGGAGGAGGGTGTTGGCGGGATCAGCTGCTTCTTCTACCGCAATTCTATTAATATTTTTATATATAAGGAAACTGTTTTTAGAGCAAAAATGGCTTGGATGTGAACCAGGAGGATTTACAAAAAAATCCTCCAAGGCAAAATTGGGCTTAACATTGTAAGGCTGATCCATCTCATCAATCCATTTGAGCGCTTTGAATTGATTAAAATTGGCTAATTCTGGGCCAGCCACTGGAGCCAGTGCAGTGGCGGATCCTGATTATCTGCAAACAGTTGACCACAGCATCTCAGCTGAAACTGTCTCAGCCATTAGCTCAGGATTCCATAATTCTGACAATTTTTTTAAAAAATTTTAATTTGATTGCCTGTTGCTTTGGAGCAGTGCCAGAATTAGCTGAGGTAGGGGGAAGGAGGATCACATTATGCTTGAAAGATTTGGGTGCGGCAGCAGCCCACCCAATGCCAGGAGGAGAAGCAGAGGCAGCAGAGGCAGAAGCTGCAGGGCACTTGTTCTTCAAATGAAACAATTCAAAGCACAAGGGGCATATGGCGTGGCCATTTGACATGTGAAAAAAAGAGTGATCAGGTGCAGATCTGATCACTGTTGGGGGAATCACGAGGTGGTTGTTGCAATGGAAAGGGAGGATTGTCACAAAAGCATGAGGCCCTTCCAACTGACCTGCCCCATTGGGAACCACAAACTTCAGGATGGGGTCTGCGCTGTGAATGGCCAAACCCTCCATCAGTTTGTGGTGAAGGCGTTTGGAGAAGAAATGAAGGCAACCTGGAAAACTGGACCACCAAAGTGGCCTCATCTGGGAGATGTGTGCAAACAGTGGGAGTAAAAATGTTTTATGAATAATTAGCAGCTTATATGCTGCCACTGCATCATCCTCAGATCAAAATCTGAGGCCAAAATAGCCCTTAAACAGGCGAAAGTTAATTTATCTGGCAGGTTTGAAAACTGCTGTGGTCATCTCTATTATGGCTGCACTCACATATGGGAAAAGATTCCCATATTTGGCCCAGAGGCTGAAATTCAGGTTGCTTTGAGGGAGCACCAAAGGGCTCCAGAATACCACCTGAAAACTTGCAAGATGGTGGGCTAAGTCCTGAGGTAGGACATAACGCCCGTTTCATTGGGAGGGCTAGCAGAGCCATCCCAGATGCACTTTGGCGGTGGCCAAAGGATGCCAGAAGGTGGCTCACCACCACCCCAAGCTGGGGCAGCAGGCATCAATGGCATCGACATTCTGTTTTCAATTTCTCAATTTGAGCGGCTGATTTTTGCTTTCTAAAATCTTTTTAAATTCAGCTTTGATCTAGATGATTGAAGTTAAAGATATGTTAAAGTATCTGTTATCTCTCTCCCTAATTCAATTTAATTTATAAAAAACTCACACTATCTTGCTTAAATTTCAAGCATTTAGAAATATAGCATCATATTAGGTTAAAGTTGAAAGATTTAATATGCTAATTAATCTACTATAGTTTTTTAACACTAGTGGTGCCCAACCCAAAAGGGGGAGCCACCACGCATCTTTATTTGCAAATAAGCCAAACAAAGGGATTGCCATAATAAAAAATCTTAATATAGGCCCTAAGTTATCAGCCTAGGAAACCATATCAGAATGTTAGAAAGCTTTGAGGAAACTTTTGTGAGACAATCACTTTAACTGATAGACCATGGTGGATAGCATAGGGGTTGGGGCATCAGCAGTATGTGGCATAAGGTGGTAATGTTGTGGGTTTTCTTCATTAATGAGGCCTGCAGTGTCCAACGTCGTGATGTATTGAGCAATTTGATGCTCTACAAAAGTGATGATAACTGGCACACAAGTATATGACTTAATGAACTGCCAAGCTTGGGATAGTTTGGATCAAATATTAATGTTTTTGCTACGTCAATGCAGGTGCAGCTCACACCAAATGCATGCTCTTAAAACTCATACTTGGCATCTTCATCAAGCTCAAGAGGGAAATTCTGAATGGAAATTCCTTCAACCAATTACTCTATCACCCCATGGAGCTGCTAGCTGAAAAGGGTGTTAGCAGGGGCAGTTGAGGCATCAAGTGCCGTTTAAATTATAGTTTTATATAAAGGAAACCCGTTTTAGGGCGAAAACGGCTTGGATACAAATTGGGAGGATTTACAAAAGATTCCTCCAAAGCAAACTCTGACTTCATATTAAATGGCCAGTTGCTATCATCAATCCAATTGAGGCACTTGAAAGGATTAAAATTGGCCAGAAAGGTGCCAGCCACAGGAATTGGAGCGGTGGCAGCACCTTATTGACATGTATTGTTGAACATGGCAGCTCAGGTGAAAATGTTTCGCCATCAGCTCAGGTTGATGTTAATCAACCAAGATTTTAAAAAATAGATTTTTAATTAGCTTCGGCTTTGGAAAAAGCGTCAGAATTTGCTGATGTTGGGGATGGGAGGATCGAGCCCCACCTGAATAAATTAAGTGTTGCTGCAGCCAAGCCAAAACTGGAGGGGGAGCAGCGAAAGTGGTAAAGGCAGAAACTGCAGTGATCTTGCACTTTAAATGGTCGAGTTTGAAGTACAAGGGGCAAAAGGCACAGCTGTTTTCAATGCGCGCCCAGAATGGGTGATCATGAGCAAGTCAGATCACGGTGTGGGGGTATTGCAAGGTGAGTGTCACAATGAAATGGGTGGATTGTTGCAAAGACACAAGGCCCCGACAAACGATCTGCCCCATTGGGTGTCATTTCTTAATGACATGATTGAGGTCACAAATTGTAAGGACGATGCTGGACGTCAGGAAGCCAAAAAGGTCAAGTTGCAAGGCCTTACTAACTTAAAACATAGCCTGGAACAATGCTGGGTACAAAAAAGATATTCTCAGTTTCTCTTGGGGATGTTCTTGATTCTTGGCCTGGTGTTACAGCAGAATGTTAAAACGCACCAGCTATGTTCTCAACGAAAACAATTTATTTCAGTTACTTGAGGAACAGGGATTCAAAACCCATTTTTATAATATTGCTAAGCTGGGATGAGTCTGTTTACAATCTATAACCCAATTTTGGACCATCTTGAGTTACAGGACCCTGGCCAATGGTAGTGTGCGCCTATTGGTTCACTTAAGTTTAGCAACTCTTCTGCCAAATAATGACTCTCCCTTAGGGTTTAATTATGTTTACGCAAGACCAGCTTTCCTTGTTGGTCATCTGGTTTAACAAACCGTTTGTTTTACTGTCTATGTGCATTTATTTAGTCTTGTTTGTCGACCTCCAAGATGTCCAAATAAACTAAATGCGTACCATCCTTGCTTGGGCTATTCTGTGCACTGTCCTTCTGGGTGGCGCTTTGTTTACCCTTTATTTAGCGATGGGAACTGTAGCAGTGGTGCGGCCCTTGCCCACCACCTCTACTGTAACTGGAGCGTTACAGAACGCTCCTTTCATTAAGCACCATGAACTGCAAAACAGGGTCTGAGCCTTAAATGGAAAACCCTCCATCAGTTTGTGGCAGAGGCTCTTGGGGGAAAGATAGGAGGGTAACCCAGTGAAATGAACCACCAAAGTGGCCTCATCTGTGAGCTGCGTGCAAACGATGGGAATGGGAATTTTTTTATAACTTATTGGTAGCTTGGCTGCTGCCATTGCACAGTTTCAGACCTGAAGCCAAAATAAAAAGAGCCCTTAAAATGGGTGAAAATCAAAAAAATCTGACCGGTTTATACACTGCTGTGGCCATCTCAATGATGGCCGCGCTCACATATGGGAAAAGATTCCCATATTTGACCCAGAGGCTGAACTGCAGGTTGCTTGGAGAGAGTACCAAAGGGCTCCAGAGCACTTTCTGGGAGGCCGCAATATGATGAGCCAAATCCCAAGGCGTGATATACATTTGGTAGAACCTGGAGGGCTAGCAGAGCCAGCCCTGGCGCGCTTCAGTGGCAGCCAAAAGAAATCCAGAAGGCAGCGCACCAACACCCCACATCGGGGCAGCAGGCGTCAATGGCATCAACATTCTGGACAAAATTTCTCAATTGAGCGACTGGTTTCATATGTTTTAATAAACTTAAAGTTCAGCTTTGATTTTGGCAATCAGAGCAATATAAAGAAAGATACTACTATAGTCTTACGTTAATAAATAAGCTACAAGTGATATTTTAGCTTTGTACCTTAGAATCAAATAAAAGTTGAAATTGATATGCACATCTTACTTAGTTGCCAGGCCTAGAATCACAATATAATACGATCTCATTTGACTATGACCTCAAAATGCTAGTAATGAATGTTTAAAAATCACTAAGTTGAACAAAAATGAAGAAAATTTAATTGAGTATAATAGCCATCTTTTCCAGAAATGCTATATTACCGATATAGATGCATTATTTTTTATTTTTCTAACCAATTATTTAGTTTCATCTATAAATTTTATTACCTAGTAAAATAGTCATTAATTGTATAAAGTACTTAGATTTGTGATCTCATCATTGCAATATCCCTATATAGTGCTATTCCCGCTTATTCTATGTGATGAAAGGTTTTTAAGATAGAGATTATCTTTATGTAAATTTATACTCATATGCTGTATTATATCCAATCAAGTAAAGTCTATGACTCTTTAGTTATCTTTGAAATTTGTTAAAGCAGTTTATGTTAATATGAGATATCCACTGCTTTAAATATAGCTAATCTTTCCTTTGATAACTATATGTTAAATTAATAGAATATGAGGTAAGAAAATATTTTAGGCGCGCAAATTGCTAAACAAGTTTAAGTGCAGGTAAAGAAGCATTTCTTTTGCAATAGCATAGTAAGCAATCTAATAACGCTTCATATCTACATTAACACATATATTGTATTTATTTGATGTATTTATTTGAGGTAAGCCAACCATGGGACGGACATTACCAAATCTAAAATTTAAAACTAAAAGCTAACATAACTATTGGTTCATACAAAACGCACAAATGAGAGGTTTGAATGAAACTCTTAAAACTAAACAACCAACCAGGTGGGCAGCGGAAACTGCTTATCCCTCTATGGCGGAAAGGGAGGGGGATTAAGGGCTCATCTCCAGCAGCAGCTTCCTCCTCCCAGAGTAGGGTACATGTTAAGACAGACAGTAAGGGCGTCAGGGCATCAGCGGCATGTGGTTCAATATCACTAATGATTGGTATTTCATGGAAATTGCCAGCTAGGAAAATGGCACTGATATATTCAGCTAAAGCTATTTTGGCTTTGATGCGGGCATCTGTGAGTTTAGTGAACGTGGTGATATTGGTTCAGTTAATCTTAGCTTAAGGATTATGTGCTACTGTTACCACGTTCAGATAGCAAAGTTGATGTTTTTGTGTAACTGATTGATTGTGGTTTTACTTTTTGTGTGAGGGTTGAGGGGATACCAGGAGGATGAATACCTCCTGTGAGAATTGCCACTGATTTGGCGACAGCTTTGTGGAGGGATTACAATCTGGTGTTGCAGCTGCTTTGACTGAAAGTTGGTGGTCATTGCAAAATGATTCGGCATTTGGCTGTGGGGTATATAGATGAGGGGGACAATTAGCGTTCTATTCTGCATTAATGAACCGCTCAATTTGCAGAGATGGTTCTTCAATGCTCTTACCTGATTCGTCAATTTCAGCCAATAACTACCATTGGTTCTAGTTGAATTGAATTGGGGAATCAGCATACATTTTCAGTTTTCTTGATTCAATTGGAGGTAACATGGGATTAAATTGGGGTCCAATCTGATGCTTGATTTAGAGTAATCATGTGTGGCACTGGGGCGAGGAGGAGGCTGATTGGTGGCTGCAGGTGCAGCTGCAGCCTCAGGTTTTGGGGGAGGGGGAGGTAGGATTGTACCCCTTACCAGAACTTGTACAGGGTGGGTGGCGGATTGGAGGTTGGTGGATGATTAATCCAACCTGTCAGAAGTTGCTAAGGAGGGGCACTTGCATTTTGAGTGGTCCAACTCAAAACAAGACGTGCAGATTATCCTCCCACCCTCGACGCATGCCCAAAATGGATGGTCAGAGGCTGAAGGAATAATGGCATGAGGGGGAATTGACAAAGCAATTTTACTAAGTTCAGGGCTGATTGTGGCATAAGCCCAAGGCCCAGCAAGTCATGTGGCCCCATTTGGGACCACAAATTGTGAGATGTGGTTGGAGCCATAGGCTACCAAACCATCTGTCAGCTCCTGGTGGAGCACTGCAGGGGGGAGGTTGGTGGGCAAACCAGCAAATTGGACCACCAAAGTGGTGTCCGCTGGGAGACAGGTCTGAATTGTTGGAAGAGGGGTACCCTGGAATACCAGGGGCACAGTTGCTGCAGTGGCAGCGTCAGCTTCACAGGTGAAGCTGAGGTCAAAATACCCATTATAGGTAAGAAATCTATAAATCCAGCGGATGTCATTACTGCCTGTGCCATTTCAATAATGGCTTGGTTATGGTATGGGAATAGTTTCCTGTAGTTGACCTTTAGGCAATAATGCATGTTGCTCTGGGGAGCACCAGGAGGCAGCGAGGTACCACTTGGGTATGAGCAAGGTGGGCGTTAAGATCCTTGAGAGGAACAAACCATCCCATGGGTTTGGTATGACTGAATGAGCCGGTCTGAGCACATTTTCCTGCCAGATGGAAAATGGTGGGTGGATTTTCACCACTGCCCCACACTGGAGCAGCCGGTGGAGAATCTGATGACTTTGAAGTGAAACTACAATGGGCAATAAAAATTTACTTTCTTTTCTTCATGTAATTTTCTCAGAAAGTTATGCCGAGAGGGAAGAGAGTACTTACATTATTACATATATCATTTAATAATTTTATTACTTTTAATGGCGTGCCCACTTATATATAAAAGTCTCACAAATTTATTTAATAAAAAGCTTTATTTTTTATATAATTGTATACTTAGTGCAAACATTTTATTGTATAACTAATTGCAGCATATAGTGAGAATTTAATGAAAAGGAACTTAAAAAGCTTAGCTATAATATCCTCTTAATGTTTGTCATTGGCTTCTTATATTATCTCTGGTGCTAAAACTGATGCTTAAGGCTATAATCAGTGTTTAGTATGTTTTTTGCCTGTCAGAACACTCCACATTGCCTTATAATAATAACAATCCCAAAATGAATTAACTCTACATAATTGCATAAAAACAATATTATTTACTTGAAGTGGGCTGACCTGAGGATGATACCGCACCAATTAAGGGGAAGTGAAGAAATGGGAAATGAGGATAAAATCTGGAAAAATTCCATGCATAGCATATGATAGGCCAGGAACTCCATGGACTGCCTTTGTTAATTGTATCTCGGTTTGGGGCATTAGTGCACAACGCCAACACAGTCATAATTGTCCTCTACCCAAATTTCCTGTATTGGAATCAAACTCAGAAAGGCAGTGGTAGAGGTCCCTATTCTACCACTGGGGTATCCTCCTCTCATAAAAGTAAAATCATAAACTAACTTTGATGTCTTAATTTGTGATTAATGGCTTATAAAAATATTATAATTATTTCTTTTTTTATAAAAAGTTAAGTATTATAACTATTTTCTTAAAAAGTGGTTCTAAAAAAGTATATCCAGACACACGTAAGTCCTGAGGTACAGCCATTGTGCCTAGACTAGGACCAGAATCTCTTCAGGACCAAGAGGGGTCCAAAGGCCTAGGTGGACCCCCTATCACAACTAAGTGACTTGGTTCATGTGGTGGATGAGAGCTGGGTTACTGCCATAACCCCCTAAGTTCCCCCATCCCTACCCTTCTCCCCTCCTCTACACTTTTGGAAATTATAAAGGGATCTGCATAGAGGTTGCCCAATCTAGGGGCCACAGGAAAGAGCCTAGGGCTCACCCCAGCCCTGGCCATTTTTTTCAAAATTCCCAAGTATGGGATGAGATGCTTCTGAGACCTGATTTATCATCTCTGGGTATGGGAAGCTAGTATGGGCTATCTATTACAGAAAATCAGATCAGATCACAATTCTAGCAGCTAACTGATCATCAAATGAGCTGAGACAATTGCCCTGAAACACCGGAATATATTTGGTTAGTACAGGGCATATGGCCAGCCTGAAAAAACAATAGGTTACTGGGTCAGAACTGTTGGCCTGACTTGGTACCAAACCCTGGGGGAAATTCATCAAATATTTTTTTATTATAGCCTTAAATACACCCCCTGCTTAATGCTACCCAACCAATTGGACATTCTTCTGAATCCCATGGGATCAATCCCTCAAAGCCTCTTCCCAATTTTTCCTTCTCTTCATAAGACAACGGCCCCCTAGAGCCTGTTGTAAGTTCATTTTACTTCCTCAATTAAGTTGTTAAAAAACCCTTTGTGTTTGCCATATTCAGCCTGTTGTAGACTCCGTCCACCATTTTATGATTTTGAAAATTCCATTATTCGTTCTAGTGATTTTTTTCACTGCCCAAGTTATTGTCCTAATGATTGCTGACTGAGTCATCTGCATGATTGACTCTACCACCTGGCAGGTCATCATAAATCTTTTGTAACAATTCGCCCCAAAAGGCATGTACTCACCTCCCATCTTCAATTCACATACGTTCATCTTAAACCCAGATCACCACCCTGCTGATGGTTCACCAGAAGTCACTAATTTGATTTAACAGTGAAAGAGCGACTCCACCTCATTGCCAATGGATCCCAGAATCCCACCCAGCCTACCTGCTGAAGGTCCTGTTAGCCTGAGGGGCCTGGAGCACCCCCCTCTGGGGGAGCTCAGCCCTGGCACCTTGCATGGGCCTCACTCACATCTCACCTTCATTGCTGACTCTGCGCCAGAACTCAAAAGCCCTGTTTTTTATCCTTTCAATCCATTTTGTGAAATGGATAGGCCCACTACCTTGAAAGAGCCACCATAGGTCCCTGCCGCCTTAACCTGTCCTCCTTTTACTCTGGCAGCTAACCCAAAGGCCAGAAATCACAGAATTATGATGATTTGTTTCTCCCTACCTCCCCCACCCCTGGGGGTTGCCCCATGAGAGCCATGGCTACCCCATCACAGCCATTTGGTTTGCTTTGGGGCCTTTGGAAAGTTCTGAACTTTTACTTTCCTCATGTCAAATCTAGAACCCCACTTTTCTAAGGTTTTTAGGCTGCTGTTCCTCTGACATTCTAAGCCATCATGGTTATTCCATACCAACAAGTGGGAGCCTCAGTATAATCCTTATCTGCCTTGACCATGACAATTTCCATATAATTTCTAATTTGCCATGGCGCCCCTCATCAGTTCTATGGACCCCGGGGTAGTATGGACCACTTTTTGAAATCTTTGCTATAACCTCCAAAAAGGTTTGAGTTTTTGGGGGTCGATTGACATACTATATCATAAAATGTTAAACAATTATATATCACAAAAATAATTACAAAGTATCACTAGTTAAATTTTTAATAGCTTATCACATAGTTGCCTCAGTAAGACTGAAGGGAATGATAGAATTTGCACTTTTCAGAGAAGTTCAAATTTGAGAGAATTTTCAACTTTATCAAAATGATTCCACTGTCGCAGAAGCTACCAAAACTGATGCAAACAATGAACCTGGAATTGAGAAACGCTATCTCGTATCCTCCTGAATCTGAAGTTTATCTGGAAAAGCTCTTGCCATTCAGAAATATCCTAATTCTGCCACATTGATCAGGAAGGAATATTCAATTTAGAAACCTTTACATTCTTCTGCATTGTTTAGGAATATTATAGTATTCATAAATTGCCATATCCTACATGCTCCTAAATTTCTACTAAAGTATACCCAACATGATCTTAGACTTCTACCAAAGCTATAAATATACCTGGATTTTAATCAAATAAGATATATTTGTTTGCATCCTTGACTTTTGCCTGGTTTTAACTTGAGATTGCCTAGCTTTGACTAGAGATATTTTCTGAATTTTAGCAGAAATTTGCCTTAATGAAGATATCTGTCAGGATTTGAGATGACGAGCAAACCAATATCCCTGCTCCCAAATCAAGCCTTGACTGATCAACTCTCGAACCAGCATGAACAGAACTTATCCTGAAGGCATCAAAACCTGATTATTAGGAAGCATCACGCATCTGAGAATCGAAGATAATCACCTTCAGGAATCATGTCCACGCTCCCCAAATCATGAGAGGTGCTGACCCCACCCCTGCAGTCACGAGAATAATGCATTACAATGAGGGCACCATATAGGCGGTGAATATGGAAGGCAGTAAAGGATACAGATCAAACGGATCACTGAGGTCCCTAAAGCACCATGTCCTCATGCGCCTTATAAATATTGACGCTTTCTAACCCAGTAAAATAGTCTATATTCCCTCCATCTTTTTATTTTTATCAACCTTTCCGCTAATTTTAAGTTTTGATCCAATTTCTGGGATTTATCAATAGTCAAGTGAACTTTTGCACTAAGTGAAGTGGTGCTCACTACATAGGATTCTGAGTTATCCTAAGTGAAAATGTCTATCACGAATAATAGAGACTACCAAAACTCCCAAAGATTAATCTGCTGAATGATCAAGAAGTGTTGCTCAATGAATTTGTACCTCTTGTTATGAAGTGCCGCCCACATAGCCTGAGAGTTTAAAATTACAGGCCATATTCCAGTTCTCCCTGCCCTTAGTTGATGATAGTCAATACTAATTTAGTGTTAGAATCTTACTAGTTTTGTCAAACAATTAATAAATGACATCTGCACCATGGGTGCCCAATCCAGCCACTCCTGCGACTCTTCTGTGCCCTCTACCATTCAGGACCTCTTTACCTCAGCCCATCTGCCAGCAGGATAACTTACCCTGGGACTCAAATGATACCTTTGAAACTTTGTTCATCAGGTTATTCATTACCTTCTTCACTTAGTTGGGTTACACCATCACAAAGTCTCCTGACGACTGAGGCTCACCCAGGTCTTACAATCCTATGACATCAATTTCTACAAAGCGGCCTCCTCTTTCATCCATGACAACCACAAGGTCATTATTGATAACTAACAGTTCATCAATGAGGCCCAAGGCCAAATCGCGCTGTTGGATAGCAGGATCTCTGACTATCTCAAGGACCAGATGCGTTGGAACGTCCAACTCCTCGAGGCTACCTGGAATCAGCACCTCCTCCAAGTTGAGGATCTGGTATGGACCCTGCAACAACACTATTGGGAGCTGGCCTCTCATGACTATATCTCCAGGAGTGAAGGACCTGAAGGGCCTAGGGGGCCTGAAGGCCCCAAAGGACGTGAGGTAACTGAAGGACTAGAAGGTCCCCATGGACCTCAAGGGCTCTCAGATCCTGCAGCACCCACTCCTGAAGGCCCTAAAGACCCCTGGAAAAAGTTGTGTTAGTAGCCTTGGCTGCCTTATTTAATCAAATTTGGAACATAACTCAGGGGTGCAAACTCTGAGAGAATGAAGAACCCATGACCCTAGGGTCTCCATTGAGGCACTGACAGACAAAATGGACAACTTCAGCACCTTCATTAATCTTACCAATATCTGCATCTCTCAGATTGAACAAACTTATTGAGGGTTTAAAACCCATTTGAACACCCTCAAGTATCAGCTTCACTGTAGGGCGCCGACATTAATCCCTAAAAGAGCAGGTCGCTAATAAGGCTTCCATTTCCTCCATCAACTGAAACTGAAATGATATCTAACAGGGCCTCAAGGGCCTACGCAACAGTTTGACCAGCAGGTCCCCATAACTATGCGGAGACTGTGTTTTCTGGGCTGGTACCCATCCCTGGAGTTAACACCCTCTTTACTCCTCTTGCAACTAACCTTAAACCTAGTTTTAAAGAAAGGTTCACCCCAACCAGGATAACATCGCCTCCTTCTTGCACGCATACAAGAGCTCCATGGAGGAGGCCACTGACTGGCAGAAATTAAAGCATATCCACTCCTGCCTCAACAGCACTTCTTGGGAGATCATGACCCCTCTTTTGTAGGGAGTGCAACGCCTGGGAACAGGTCTGTATGGCCTTAATTCAAGAATTTGGCAGCAATTAAACCCTGTCCAACCAAATACAAGCGTTTATGGGTATCTTTTGAATAAAGAAGAAAGCCCCAGGGAGTTCGCCAGCTGTTTTTATGACCAAGCACAACCATTAGTCACTACCAATCGTATCACCTTGGATGATGCTATAACCTCATTCATCTCTGCATTGGGATCCTACTCCGAGGTTCAAATGCATATGATTGGAAGGAAGGACGGTTTTACCTGCATAAGAAAATCAAGGAAGCACTTAACAAGATCCCTGCATCGACCCTACACTCCAAGGCTACCTCTTTGGGTCCCTCCAACCATCCTCAAGTCCATGTGGTCTAAAATCAGAAGAATCCTCAACCTCATTGCACCTACTGTAACAGTTTTAGACATAGCGCCAAGATCTGCTGGAAATTACTTGCTGAGGAGGTGGGAAAGGGCCATCAGAATTTAGAATGAGGCACTCCATGCTTACTTCCCCACTACGTCTTAAGAATCTTCCATAACCTTGAATGATCCTTGAGCTATCACACCTGAATAAGAAGCTTTGGTACCCGTTGATAATAAAGAAATTGATACTGCTTACTCTTCTTCCAATGACTCTTCTGTGCTTCTCATGCTACCTCCCCAGTTTGGAAGCCTGGTTACCTGGTCGCAGTTCAAATAAATAAGGCCCCAGTCCTCACCTTAGCTGACAATGGCTCACCTATGAATGTTATATCATCCAACTTTGTGAAGCGCATCGAGATTGCTATGGACTTGACCCACTATATAGAGTTTTCATGGCTGGCCCACAATGTACTCGATCTATAAGGTCCTATTATTTTCTACCTATAGGTTTGGAAAGCTCGCTGTAAATACTCTTGTTGTCGCGCTATATAACCCTATGACCTGCTTCTTGGAATTCAGTTCCTTCAAGACTACTCAGCAGTAGCTCATTATGATAGCGACTTTCTTTCCCTACTAGGGCATCGGGTCCCTCTAATCTTCAAAACTTCTCACGACTCTAATGTGGAGGACAAGGCCCAAGTCTGCTTACTAAATATTGAGGGCCAAATTGATTGGCTCAAATATCACATAAGGGACTCTCAAGTCTAATTGCCTCCCCCTGCTGTTGATGGGCAAGAAGGCATGCCAATCTACTTACTTAGGGCTATTACAATATCTCCAAAGTCCCAAGTCATTGCTGACATCCAGGTTCATGTTAACGTCTTCTATAGATTCCTACTGGAAATCTGAGGCCTAGACAACCCATTCGCTAATGAGGTACTAACATGCTTGGATATTCTAGTTCCAGCTTATGCCAGATCTATATCAGCATTGTTGGCTAACCTTACCAATAAACACAAAATATTAGGCCCAAACAGTCCCACCGCCTATGTCCGCCTCCTACCAGTTGAGGCTGTTGACATTGTCCGAAGTTTTGGGAGCCTTAGGGACTTTGGTTTTGAAATACTCCTCATTGGTGGGCCTGGTCAACACCAGTGTTGGAAAGGACTTCACTGATGACTAACAGCGAAAAGTTCAAGAGCTATTGGAGAAGTATTCTAACCTACTTTTGGCCTTGACCTACAAATTTTTGAGAATGAACGGAATCCTACATCATTTGGAGACTAAGGAACGCTCCTTCTTCTGGTCCCGAACTTACCACAAAAGCAAGGTTGAAGAATCCCAGGTAGTGGTGGAGCTCAGACAGCTACTTACCGCCAGACTCCCAGTACCTTTGCGAAGCCCTTGGGCCTCCCCTATTCTTATGGTTCAGAAGAAGGATGGCAGCCACTGAGTGGTGATGGACTACAAATGGCTCAACTCCATCACCAAGTAGGACAGTTATCCTCTGCCCTGAATTAATGATTCCCTCCATATTCTAACTTGATTGCAGTACTTTTCCGCAACGGACCTTTCCAGTAGATATTGGCTAGTGGAGCTCGCCCCTAAAGAGTGAATCAAGTGCGCACTCATAACCAACAAATGACTATTCAAGCTAGAGAATGTCCCAGTACCTCTTTAATGCGCTATCCACTTTCCAACGCTCCATGGACGGGATCATTGGAGACTTGAAGCTGTCGTGCATTCTCATTTACATAGACATCATTACTGTTTTCTAGCAAACCTCTAATAGACAAGTTGAGCATCTCATGGAAGTTTTGAATTTGGCTCTGGAAGGCTTTTATAAAGCGTAAACCTTTGAAGAGCACTTTCTTCAAGTCTGAAATAGAGTTTCTGGGACACAAAGGTTTAAGGATGACATCCAGCCTATACAAGACAAAGTCAACACCATAGAAAAAATGTCGCTCCCCAAAAGCTTAAGGGATATACAGGTTTTCCTAGGCATGGTGGGCTACTATTGTCAGTTTTCTCTCAGTTTCCCAACCTAGCTGAGCCACTATTTTACCTCTTGCATAATAATGTGCCGTTTAAATGGCGGCTTGAACAAGACTAGGCTTCTAATGCCTTGAGAACTGCTCTATGTACTAACCCCATTTTATTCTACCCACATTTTGACCAACCCTTTCTGTTGTTTACAGATGTGAGTGCTGTCGCAATCAGGGCTATCCTAGCCCAGCATGAAGAAAATCAGTTCAGCCACCCAGTGGCCTATTTAAGTAAGACACTGAGCAAGGCTGAACAGAACTACAGTGTTACCAAGAGGGAGTGCCTGGCTGTCTTGCTAGCCATCAAATAACTTTTTGGCCATATCTCTATGGTCCCCACTTTACCATTGTCACCACCCATTCCTCACTCCAGTTGCTCCAGCAGATGAAGGACACATATGGCTGCTTAACCAGATGGGCCTTATGTCTGAAGATCTATGATTTCACCATTGTCCATCGCATGAGCGCAATTCCCCAAAACGCCAACAGCTTCTCCAGAATGCCAGTGCTAGCAGCTAAGACCCCCAAACAGGACCAACTGTACTATCTAATTGGTTGACCTGAGCGATGGGAGTTGAAAACTCCTGAAGTCCAAGCTGAGCTCTGAAGGATGACCCAAGACATAAATCAAGGACGGTCTGCTCTACAAGAGTGTCAATAAGAAATGGCTCACTTATGTCCGCCCTTCTTCCCAAACCAACGTTATCTTAGAATGACATACTGTTTTCAGACATGGGGCGGTCAATAGTATTCACAAATGGTTGAAGTCACGATGTTACTGGGAGCAAATGGAAGAGACTATCCAAGAGGCCTTGAAGGCTTTTATGACTTGCTTATCCCAGGACTTAGCATTACTTGATTTCAACACTTGGTTGTCACCCTGACAGGACCCGTCAATAATTTATATGACTGGACAATAAGTCACCTATCTGGTGGATCATATTTATTAGTCAAGGTGAGCCTTGAGATTAAGCAATAGATTATGTAGATGCGAAGTGAATCAGTCAAAGTAATAATGGTTTGACAAATTGGGGGAATATCGCCAAACCCTCAATGATTAAATGAAACCTCTAAAAGGTAATGAATAGAAAATTACTAGGCGGAAGGGGTGAAAATGACTAGGAATACCAAGAATTAAGAGTTGAGCGTGAGAACGAGAAGAGGTGTTTTTGGAAAGTAAGAGTATATGAAAAGGTTAATGAAATTAGCCGTTAGTTTATATATTAATAAATTGGTATTATTGGGGTAATACCCCTCGCCATTTTGCTCCTTTGCCCAATACAGCCCCCTTACAAAGTGACCACCAGCTCGCCTTAGCTGCGGTGGCCTCTCCTCAGTGCCTGAAACTATGCACCGCGGTGGCCAAGTCGGTGGCTCAGCTCCAGAATGGCCTGCCCACCCTCTTCTTCCCCCTGACTTCCCTGAATCTCCCTGCAGTGACATCTTGAAACTATTCGATGATGCTGAATTTGCTGTTATGAATGTCCCAACGCTTGCTTCATTCAACCTCTCAGCCAAAATCACCTGCCACAGTATCTCCCTTTTCATCCAACTTCCTGAAGCCCACAAAGAAGCAGAAATTCTCCTCGCAGCTTTTGTTGAATCACTTTCCTGTCATTATCTTGATGAGGAAGTGGAAAACTCTTACTACGCTGACCTCCACCCCCACTATACAGATGCCCCAACGCCCTGGCTCTCTGCTCTGATACGGTACTGTAACCAACATCCCATGATCAAGGCAGGTCTTTCTGAAAACCAACCCCCTGACCCCTCCTCACCCTCTGCCATGGTGGGTTAGCAGTTTCTGCTTCCCGCCTGGTTAGTAGTTTTATTTTGTCATTTTGAGTGTTGTGATTTGGTACTGTCTGTCCCCTGGTCAGCATACCTTGAATAAATCGTATTATTGGGGTAATAACTCATTATTTAAGTACTTGATTATACTTTATTTATCAAGGATCAGTGATCACATATTGCTCATCAGTTGCTCAGTGGGTTTTCATCTGTGCAACTAGCTCAGCGGAATCAGAAATAACCGCCATAAGTTAAAAGTGGTGCTCACTACAGAGGGTTAAGATGGTTGGTGCCAAAGTAGCTGATGGGTTGGTTAAGATTCTGGTGATTGTTGGTGGCAGGGAGGGGCAAGCCCTGGATGCCTGCCCCACACTCTGAGGCTGGAACTAGGAGGAATAACATCTGTATGAGTGGGGGAAATATCATAAAACTAACCACATGGATTCTTCAATGATTTAGAGGATTAAGGATGAAATAGGCCAATCCCGGCAGAATGGCTTATTGACTGGATTTTGTGGTGTTTTATTAGATTGCTGGTCAGTTGCTCCCCAATTGGGTTGAGGCAAATTGGTTTTCCGCCAAGTTGGGAAGTTAGGTTTGGATGGGGCCAATCTATGGCCCAAATTGGTATATGGATCACCGGCAACTGGTAACCAAGGATGATCCATTTATATTTATTTAAGTAAATGTCATAGGAACCTGACATTTCCAGGTTTGAGGCCGCAAAAGTTGTTTCTGGCGCCTCATATATATTAATTAACTATCACATAAGAAAGGCAATTCCCCAAACAATTGATGAGAAGAGTCAAAACATGTCATCAGCAAGAAGCCAAGTTATATTGAAGTTACCAATCTTCTAAGGATGTTTCCAGTGCATATTTACTAAGTTGTATCCTGTTTTATAGTAATTTATATTTTTAATAATTATAGGGTGGTTAGCCTGGCAGGTAAAACTGCTTCCACCCTAGTGCAGGTTTTGAGTTTAACCAGTACTGGCTAAAAATTTCTTGGTGTGGTATTTGTCCCAAGGTTGACCCACCTTAGATAGTTTTGTTTTTATATATAATAATTATATGGCTCACCAGTGACTGAGTGCTGAGGATGAGCCAAAACTAGTAATTGGTCATTGTGAAGAATGAGATGTGAGAATTGACACCAGGGAAGAAAGAAGCGCAGTGAGAGAGAGTGTGTGTGGTTGGCTAGAAGGTCCAGCAGAAAGCCAATAGGTCAGCGAGGGGTGCAGTAGCCCATTTGTACATATAAATATCTAGTGCTTCCCTCTCAATATATATCTCTTTTTGCCTAATCAACCTTTTATTATAAATCTTTTTTTATTTTGTTGTTTGGGGTTATACTGAAGAATCCATGAATGGCGCAGGTGACATGCCAAGGGGCCAGCTGGCGCTGCTGGCCCCATCACCTAAGGCAAAATGGCAAGGGCTGACCAGTCCTCCTACTGGTTGGCCTGCTGACCAGCAGAGCCCACTGTCACCGGAAAAGTGATTTTCTGGCAGGACCCTTCAGCGTTTTTAGCATCAATGTGATAGTCTCTCTCCCCACTGAATTTGCTTAGCAATAAATAAATCCTCCTAGCCTTAGACCACCTGACCAAATGGATCAAAGCAATTTCAGTTCCCGCTGCTACTACAAAACCCATTGCTCTTTTTCTTATTTGATCCATTTTCATCCAGCATAGATGCCCACAATTCTTACTTTTGGACAATGGGTTAAGTTATACCTCACAGGTAGTCCAAGGACTTACTTCATTTTTGGAACTAATCAAAGTTTCGCCGCCTTTACAACCCATATATCAATGTGGCGGTGGAACATGCTTACGGCACCCTTGTCTCTATCTTGCAGAAGATGGGTGCCTCTGACCCTTCCCACTGGAATCATTATCTACTCAGCGCGTTGCTTGCCTACCAAATAAGCTACCACTGAATACTAATCTATCCCCCTTGAAGCTCTGTATGGACGTGCTCACCAGCTCCCAAGTAGCATACACCTTTCTTTAAAATCTCCACTCCTGAGAATTCTGATTAAACTATGAGGGCCTTAACCAATGAATTTGTCTAGCTTTAAGCCCTAGCCAGACAAGGCAGTGTCACCACCACTGGAAGGGAGACATCCCAATTTAATGTTTTTTAAACCTCATTACCCATTTTTCTATATGGTGACCTTGTTCTCTTATCACCATTGCCCTGGAGGTTGACAAAATAAGCTCAACTTTCTTTGGTCTGGACCTTATAAGGTCATTCATAAGTTGAACCCTGAGTACTCCATTGCCAACGTCAGACAGGGGATGGTGATAAATTGGGTGCATGGCCGGTTTCTCTGGCTCTATACCCCCTTCTGACAGGATCTTAGGGGCGTTGTTGGGATTTGAGATGACGAGCAAGCCAAAATTTCTGCTCCCAAATTGAGCCTCAACTAACTTACTCTTGGCAAGTGTGAACAGAAACCTATCCTGAAGGCACCAAAGCCAGATCTGATCAGGAAGCATCACATGTACAAGGATCAATGGAACCACCTTCAGGAATCCTGTTACCAATTCCCAAATCATTAGAGGCGTTGCCCCACTGCAGCGGTCATGAGGACAATGGAGTACAATGGGGTACCATCCAGGTGGTCATTCAGGAAGGCAGTAAAAGATCATGATCTTGCAGGGCCATAAAGGTCCCTAAGACACCATGTCACCACATGCCCTATAAATATCGATGCTTTCTAACAAAGTAAAGTAGTCTATAGTCCTGTTAATTCTCAGCAATTGAGCTCAATTCCGCCGAGTTGGTTTTGCACATGGTATGTGCCACTGAGCAACCTAATCAGATAATATGAGGATTGCCAAACTTAATTTAAACCTTAATGAAATATGTATGGAGCTACTGTCCCTTATTTTGACCTTTTATTTTAATATCAATCATAGACTTATCTGCGCGCTCCCTTCCTTGTCCAAAAACTTTTCCCCTTTTATGTTCCATCAGACTCTTTATACCTTGGTTCCTCAGCTGGATGCGACCTTGGCTTGGTACTCTTCTATTCTGCTTCCCTTTTCATATTACTCTCATTTGTATCATCTCGGCATAAATCCTCTTGATTTGCTGAATGCCTCATTTCAAAGTGCTTAAAATACCAGTACCGGTTTAAATCCAGCGGGTTCCATTAATTCCACCATATTGACTTAAGGCTTTATCATCCAGTCATATTGAAATCGCGACATTGCCCCCTCCTTGACTGGATGATAGGTTCTTACTGTTTGTATGCTCGAAGGAACTTCGTGTGGACTCAGTTGATAACCCACCCCCAGCAGGTTCCTTAATGGTGTAGACATCTGTACCAGTCTTCTCAATAATCTCAAACAGGAATATCAAATTTCAGAGAGCTTATTTTTTCATCCGAATCCATGCTGATTGTGGAATAAAGTGTAATCCCCTACAGCAAACAATGGAAGACCGCTCTGTCACTTCTGGTCAGCCACCTGGTCGCGGATTTTCTTTGCTAGACTGGTGGAGTAGGCTTCCATTTGCAACTTGATTAAAGTATCCATGAGTTGATTCAGATATCGCTGAGGATTCACCCCACCAGTGTCCTCTACACACAAATATAAGGCAGGCAAAGCTGGATGTCAACCATACAGCAGTTGGTTTGGGCTCTTACCAGTGGCCGAATGATAGCTGATATTATAAGCTAATACAGCAGTGGGTAGAAGGGCACTCCATTCTGAGGGCTGAACCGTTATCAATTTGTGGAGTATGTTCACTAGGGTTACATTGACTCACTCCACCATCCCATTGGATTCTGGATGATAATGGGTGGTCAAAACCCCACAAATAGCCATCAACTCATTTAACTTCAGCAGAATATGTGAAGTGAAGTTGGTTCCGTTGGCCATCAGAATGAACTGCGGGCAGCCATGCCACTGTATAGTGCACTCTATAATGAACTTGGCAGTGGTGACCGCACCCAAGTTGCTAATAGCCCTGGATTCCACCCATCGGGTCAAGTGATTGATAGTGATAATTACATACTTGGATTGATTGGCACTATTTGGCAGAGGTCCCACTACATCAATAGAAATGGTGTGCCATGCAAACTGGGGTTTTACTAGTTGGTAGGTGGTTTTCTTGCGGAAAGGCTTTTCTACTTGACACTGATGGCAGCAACTAACCATTTCCAATACATCATAATGCATGCTTTCCCAGAAGTATTGGGGTTACAAGAATTCTAGCATCTTCCACATTTCTCCATGGCCAACAGCCCAATGAGCATCCATAATTATCGAGGGTTGGGCTGAAGGCTTAAGGAAACTCAGCGTCTGGTCGCCAATCTGCTTATATAGTTCTCCTCACATAGAAAGGTATCCACCCAAAGTTCATCTAGTACCTTGATCACATGCGGCAGCTTATCCTGGTATTTATTTACCGCCATCTTCTCATACATTATGTCAGCTAGATCCGCTGTGATTGTGACTGTTGGCAGCCTAGAGAGACAATCTGCATTTTGATGTTTTGCTCCCAGTCGATGCAGAATCTCAAAATCATATGTTTGCAGCTTCAACGCCCAACGTGCGAACCGCCCTTCCAGTTCACGCAGATTCTGCAACCAATGCAAGGAAGCATGGTCCGTTATGACTTGGAATCATACCCCATGCAGGTATACTTGAAACTGTTTATAAGTGTAAATTACCGCTAAACATTCTCACTCAGTAACAGTGTAATTCCATTTGTGACAATACAAACTTTGACTACAGAAGGCAACAGGATGCTCCACGCCATCATCATCCTTCTGAGATAATACTGCTCCTGTAGTGGAGAGCGAGGCATCCATTTGCACTATGAATGGCTTATCAAAGTTGGGGTATTGCAAAATGGGTGCACTTGCTAACGCGGTACGCAATACATTGAAAGCGTTCTGAAATCATTCCAGCAAATTAAAAAAGCATTTTTCTTTAGGGCTCGAAAAGTGGGGCCCCAATGCAGCTGAAATTGGGAATGAACCATTATAATGCCCAACCATTCCTAGAAACACTTGAATGTCCCGCTTATTCACTTGGCGAGTCATCATGCTTATTGCTTCCACTTTAGCTGGCTGCGGTTTAAGCCCATGTGAATCCACAACAAACTCAAGGTATTCTAATTGCTCCTTAAAGAAATGGCACTTTTGAGGCTTAATATTGATATTAGCGGTGGCGAGGCGCTGAAACACTTGCTCCAAGTGGTCTAGGTGCTCTGTAAATGTCTGCAAAAACACATTGATGTCGTCAAGGTAAACTAAGATGCAGGACAGATTTAAAAAACCTAAAATTGTATCCATGGTATGCTGGAACGTAGCCAGAGCATTACACAACCCTTGCGGCATGCGCGTCAGCTGGAACAATCCTCTTGAGGTGATGATCGCTCATTTCTCCCATTCCATTAATGGCAATTCAATCTGCCAATACCTTGAGATCATATCCATGGCGGAAAAATAGTTTGCCCTGCCCAATCGGTCTAATGCATCATCAATCCGCGAAAGAGGGTAAGTATCCTTCTTTGTTACATTATTGAGTTTACAATAGTTAATAACCACTCGATTCATGCTATCCTTCTTCTTTATGATGAGCACAGGTGATGCCCACAGACTGTTTGACAGTTCTAACATTCCTTGCCCAATAAGTTTATATACTTTGTCAGAGACAACCTCTTCCGCTGCTTTTGAACATCTAATGGGTTGGGAACGAATGGGAGGGTGATCCCCTGTATCTATCTGATGTACCACCCCTTGAGCGCACCTCAGGTCATGATCATCATTAGCGAAAATATCCTGATACTTTTCAAATAAGGCCATAGCCTTATCTTGTTGTTCCGCTGATAATCACGTGAGCACTTCCCATGGTACTACAGTCAATATGCTGAATGAGGAGTGATCCAGTAATCTGAGATCTTCCCATGAGCCAAAGTCATGAATATGACAAACTTCCCTGATAGGGGCAAAATGTAGGTAAGACACCGCTTGGTGTCGCCTGATTGTTATTGTCTCCTTCTGTAGGTTCGTGAGCAGCACCTTCACCCCCCATTCCCAGGAAATAATAACCCTGGAGCCACATGAGGTTCGAGCTGTGAGTGCTGATGAGGCGCCAGGATTTATCCATAAAGCCCCTTAGGGATTTGATTTTTAACCCAGTCCCTATTATGCCCTGGTGTCCAGATGGTAAGCTTAAAGGGCGCGTTGCTCGAAGCGGGATTCCCTTATACTCATATATCTGGTTGGGGAGGACCTTGGTCCACTGACTCAGTCGCTGGTAGCAAACAGGGATCACTCCATCACTGTTTGCTAGATTGATCTGACTGGAGTGGACTGGATCCGTTG
This sequence comes from Massospora cicadina, assembly GCA_022478985.1. Lineage (NCBI taxonomy): Eukaryota > Fungi > Entomophthoromycota > Entomophthoromycetes > Entomophthorales > Entomophthoraceae > Massospora > Massospora cicadina. The sequence goes on from JAKSZP010011879.1 coordinate 232,732, forward strand.
GGATTCCACCAGAGGAAAAATATACTGAAATTTGTTGATCAAATATGGTAAGGGTTTCTTCCGCCATATCTATCACAACACCAAATTTCCTCATGAAAGCCGCGCCAATTAACATATCATAGTGGTTAATTGGCAAAACCACCGCTGGAGCAGACACCTGGACTGACCCAAATCATAGAGGCAATGTGCTATATGCTCCTTCCGACACTGTGATGTGTGTTCCCATGGTCCCATATACTACACAATGGTCAACATCCAGTTTCAAAATACGTTTAGCCACCAACTGAGTGGAGACTATGTTCACAGGTGCTCTCATATCTATGATAACGCAGATTTTCATGTTTTGAACGAATATGTCGCAATAAGTACATTCTGAGTAAGAAGAATCATTGGTGTGTATTGCTTGTACGTTCAAGGGCTTTGTGCTACTCAAAAAATAAGAAATGCCCTTGCCAACTTGAGGATACTCACTAGCAAATTTCTCCACCAGAATGGCTACAGTAACCCCTACTAAAGGAGTGACGTTCAGGGAAGGATCCAGTTTGCTAATGCCATTCTGTTCCAGGATCTGCCACGCATATGGCTTCTGCACGTCCTGGAAAAACTTGGCCTGATGGGGTGAGCCTTTACTCATGGAAGCGGAAGCAGGGGTGTCCAATGAAAGCTGCTGGTATAACACATCATCTGATTGAGGTTCGATTTTTTCCCCAAAAACGGTTGGGGATTGTTGGGGACAAGTGAATTGGACTTAGCGGAGATAGAGCGTCCCATCTCTACTCTGCTTGAGCTTTTCCCTGCTCAATTATCTTTGTTGGCATTGTGAACATACGTGGGTGGCTAGGGCAATTGGCTGCATAATGCCCTCTATGTCCACACTGGAAGCAAATGTTCATAAAAGGTGCGCGTATATAGTTAGGGGCGGAAGAACCAGGTCAAATGTTGCTGGGAAAGTTCCAAGGTTACAGACAAACTGGTGAAGCGTACTTGGGCCAGAAAGGGTCTATTGACTCATGTGAGAGATGAATACTTTCCAGCAGCTGATAACCCTGTCGCTGCAGCCTATATGCCGCAAGGGTTGGAGTGGGGGCAACAGCAATTTTCTGGCTACATTGAGGACGCTGTTCGTGGCAGAGAGCTGATGTAAGGCGTTCACAATTTAGTTGAGTTTGGTAATCCCGTCCAGCACATGGGACATAGCGTTATAAAGCTCCCAATATGGTTTGACAGCTGCCATCATTGCTATACCCACCTCTTCATTAGATAAGACATTGGCACCCAACAAAAAATGAGCCTCATTAGTGAATTGCTCCGAAAACTGTGTTAAAGACTCATTTTTTTTGAAAAATATTGTTAAAAAATCTGCCTTGCGTTGAGTCATTTTTGCTTTGCCCCCAAACAGGCGAATTACAGTCTCCTTCACCTCTTTGTATGCTACAGTACTGTCTTTAAGATAACAAGTAACTTAATCAGCACTTGAAACATCCAATGCAGATAACAATAGTTTAGCTTTTTGTTAATCAGAAGCCCCCTCTATGGCAAACTTAAACCACTTGAGAAACCCATGTATTTTACCATCACGGTTAAATGAGGGCAGCCTGTCACTGCAGATTTCTTTTTCATTAATGACCTTATCTAATTTATACTCTTCACAGTCTAGCCACTCCGTCGTGCTACTCAAAAGGTTGGTAAGTTGGTTGGCATGGTCACCCACCAGAAGCAGTTGGCGGAAGGCATGGTTGAGCTGCTCAGTAATATTCTTGTTCTCCTGGAACAACATTGTTTGCACCTGAAGTAAGGTGTCAACAGCAAGCTTCAGTTCCCCATAGTGAGTTATTTTGACCACTGTGGATAGTACCTCATCAGAGCAAGCTGGTTGCGCCATAAGTACCATTGATAAAGTTGTGATTAGTTGATCAATGGGCCCCCTGTAGTGAGCACCACTGTTAATTCTTGGCGGTTGAGCTCGATTCTGCCAATTTGGTTTTGCACAGGGTATGAGCCTTTGAGCAACCTAATCAGATGATATGAGGATCACCGAATTATAATAAAACTTAATGAAATATGTATGGAGCTATCGCCCCTTATTTTGACCTTTTAATTTAATATCAATTGCAGAATTATCTGGGCGCTCCCTTCCTTGTCCAAAAACTTTTCCCCTTTTATCTTCCATCAGACTCTTTATACCTTGGTTCCCTAGCCAGATGCTTCCTCAGATTGGTACTCTTCTATTCTGCTTCCCTTTTCATATTACTCTCATTTGTATCAAATCTCGGCATAAATCCTCTTGATTTGCCAAATGCCTCATTTTGAAGCGCTTAAATTACCAGTAGCGTTTCAATTCCAGCGGGTTCCATTCATTCCGCCATATTGACTTAGGGCTTTATCATCCAGTCATATTGGAATCGTGACAAGTCCCTTAATACTTTTGTTTTTTTGACCTCTCCACTAATTTTCATCTTCAATCCCATATATGGACTCAATTGACATTCAAGAAAACTGTTCCACTGAGACTGCTGAATGTCACTTTGAAGAAGTAAATCAGCAGGTGTGTCAGCTCTCATCACTTTCAATAAGCATCAAATTTTTTCAATGTGTTGAGGCGATGGAAACCACTAGACTCATAAACGAAGAAAACCCACAACTATACTTCCTTATGCCCCTGTCGCTGATGCTCCCACCCCAATGCTGTCTGCTGTGGTCCGCCAGCTAAAGTGGGCACTGGACAAAAGTTTCCTAGAGCTTCCTCCCTTCTGATATGGCTTCCATGGCTTTTAGCTGAGGTGCCATATTAGGAACTTTTTTATTTTGAATAATCCCTTTATTTGGACCATTTGCAAATAAAAGATGCGTGGGGGCTCTTCCTTTTGGGTTGGGCACCACTAGTGCTAAAAAAAGAAGTAAATAAGTACCTTTTGGACTGGTTCATAGATGCCTTGGAAAATGCCTTATCTGGATGCTGTATTGTTGGCTCAACATACCTGTGTGGAATAGGTTATGAATGCCTGCAAAACTATGATTGAGTGGCCACCTGATGGTATCAAGATCGTGAACCTATAGTAACTAAACAAGCTGATTTGAGTGATTCAGACACATAGGATATTCCTAAAATTTAAGGTATTGCACCACCCTCAGAAATCATCCAGCAGGTCATTAAACTTGTAGAACAGGTCTAACAGCTGACTATGATGGTCCAAGGCCAGTGATCTAGCAATAACTTTTGATGCTTTAATTGTAACCAACTGGGACACTCATTTCATAAATGCCAAGCACCATGCAGTCAGGTCAAGCTTTCCACCTGGGTGTACTATGCCATAATCAAGTGAACAGACATGGTTGGACCTCATCTAGTGCACTTAAAGTTAACAATTCATCACCTTTTTAGGCATAATAATCAGATAAACCCGAGATTGGAAGACCAGCCTGATGAGCAGTTAAAAATACTCTAATTGGCCAAACAGCACGCCAACCTCAATGTATAGATTATCAACCTTCAGATAAGTCTAACCAACTTGACCTTGATGTTTGAAGAATATGCCACTGAGAAGTGAGAATTGAAGAAACACAAAGCCAAACCCTAAGTTGACTCCTCTAAGAAATTAAAAGTTCAAAATTTTTATTAAACTCCAAAATCAAATCACCAACCTCAAACAAAGCTCAACCCTATGGATCTACCATAAAGGAATATGACAATTACCCCATAAGAAAGACTGATGATACCAAACTACATCCTTCTGATTTTAATATTCAAAACCAGATAAATATGGCCCCAATGAATCAAACTTATAACTCGTCCAGTACAGAAGCAGACCACCAAAGTTATTCCTACCTCTACATCAGCTGCTATATGAGTAGCACAAGCACCTCAAGTCCCTATCAAACTTTCTTGACAAACTCCTAACGTCCAACCCAACACTGTATATCAACCTAGTGGTATTTACTGCCGAAATTTTAAAGAAAACAATTATTTTTGTTACCCTTGGTAATTTACGCGAGTCAAGCTCTACTTTACGCCAAGACTTGCATTAATAAATAGTTTTACATGACTTTATAATATCAATAAAAAGTAAGAATCTCTCTTCATTCAGCGTAACTTTTGAGCTATTTTTACAAGAAATTAAGTCTAACTAAACCTACGCCTACCTTCCCGTTCACTCCATGATGTCCTCAGATTCTCCTCCGGCTGCTCCTGTGTGGGGCAGCGCCAAAACCCCATCCAGCATTTTCCATCAGGTGGGAAAACGTGCTCTGACTGGTTTTTTTAGTCTTACCAAAACCTTAGGTCGATTTATTCCGCCCAAGGATCTCGCCGTCCACCTTGCACGCGCATAGGCAGTGCTTTGCAGCCCAATCGTTCTCCACTGCTCTCAGCTGCATTTTTGCCTTTAGGTTGAATATGGAAAGTTGTTCCCATACGCAGAGAAATCCATTATTGACTTGGTCCAGGTGGTGATGCTACTGGCTGTTTTATTGATTTCTGCCCTTATAAAGGGTATTTTGATCTAAGCTTCACATGTGAAGCTGACGCCACCACTGCGGCCAACGTACCCCTAGTTTTCCAGAGCACCCCTATCCCCACAACATGCACCTAGCTTCCCACTGATACCACTATGGTGGTGCAGTTTGTGGGGTTGCCCACTCACCTTCCCCCTGCAGTGCTTCATCAGGAGCTAATGGAAGGTTTGGCTGCATATGCTCTAATCCCATTTTCAGTTTGTGGTCCCCAATGGGGCCACTCGCCTTGCTGGGCCTTGGGCATTTGCCACGATCAGCCCTGAATTCAATAAAATTTCTTTACCAATTCCCCCCGCGCCATCATTACTTCTGCCCCAACCACCCATTCTGGGCCCACATTGAGGGTGGGTAGACCATCTTTCCATTTTGCTTCATGTTGGATAACGCAAAGAATAGATGCCCCTCTCTTGATGCTTCCACTGGTCCTGTGTTATTTCCTACTGGCATCAATCTGCCACACACCCCACTGCTTTCTTAGTATGTGGTATAGTCTTTACCCCTCCCCCAAAGCCTGCTGCTGTTTCTGCGCCAGCAGCTGCCATTAAGGCCCTTCCTCAGTCCAGTGCCACCAGCACTTCTATTAATCAGGAATTGGCTTGGATAACAGTTTGCTCCAACGTTTTCTTTCAATCGTCAGCCACATTCATCAATTCGCTGACCCCAGTTTCTGGTATGACTTGAACCCATGGACCTCATTGGATGAAATGATTAGGTGGGTAATGTAATTAAAGACTTGGAATCCAAATTAAGAATTTATTCAGTTACAATACCCCGTTCATTTTCCTAAGCATTTTTATGTCCCCTGGCCAGACGTCCCTGCGTTCCGCTCTGACCACCAGCTTGCTGTTGCAGCAGCTGATCAACCAGAATTCTGCAGCCTCCGTGAGGATGTCAAAAAGAAGTGGCAATACTTTCCATAGGTATCCCTCTTCCCATTATTACCCTGACTCTGTCCTTGCAGGGAAAACGTGACATCCTAAACCTCCATAAACGTGCAGCTGCCACCATCCAGAAAGGTGTTGCCATTTTGCAGGCCAAGCCAAATGTCACCTGTGCCACCGTCGCTTTATTTTCCCAGCTTCTTTCATGTCCCTTCATGTGGAGAACTACTTTCCCTGTATCAAGTGCAATTTTTGCTGAAGGTAATTTCCACGACCATCTGATCATTAGCCACCTCAACCCTCATGTCACTGATCACCCCACACCATTGCTCTCCGCCTTGGTTCACACTTTTGCCTATGAGGAGGACTCTAATGCTGAGGATGAGTCCCCTGATCCCCCCTCCCCTTCTTCCATGGTGAGTTGAGAGGCTCGCCGCTGTCCCACCTAGTTAGTTGTGTTCTTGTTCATTTGTGTTTTGCCCACTCATTTTGGGAGATTAATTAATTTTGTTTGGGTAGGTCTGTTCGCTCATTTTTTTCTCTTTGAGCTTTGGTAATGTCCATCCCCTGGTTGGAATACCTAAAATAAATTTAATTTGAAATACTAATCAAAAGCCTGAAATTTATCTACAAGTCACGAGGCACCTGGAACATAAAAATCTCCTTGGATATACATTTCATATCATTCAAGATTCTGGATCATTTGCAAATATTGTTACCACTTAAGTTTCTATTGGACACTGTCTATGAAAACATTCTTTAAAGTGACCTTGTCTTCCTCATGGCTGGAGGAACTAAGCAGACCTTCTGCGGCCAAGTTTTCAACTTAACTATAGAGATTGCAGGAAAAATGAGATATATTGATGCAGTTGTGTTTGATCATAATCAAATCACCATTCTACTTTCCCAACAAGCACTTAAAGAGTTTGAAATCGTGGCCAAATTCAAAGATAGCAAGTGGAATATACAAACAGAATAAGGAGTCAATCCATTGCCCTTTCATTACAGCAACCTCCTCAAGAAAGTCCCCTGCTCAGTCAACCTCATACCTATGTGCTGAAGTGACACAAAAAATTTAAAAATCTGAAGTCCCTAACAAGAATGAAAAGGGTGAGCTTCGGTAATTGGTAGAAAAATACCAGGACAACATCAGTTAGGACGGTGATGATATCCGCTGTTCAACATTTGTCAAACATGCAATTGAAGTTAAATCCCAACCAATTGCACAAAGACCATACCAACCGTCTCAAGCCCAAGAGAAGTTTGTTGGGGATTAAATCAAAAAGGGCCTCCAACTGGATTGATCCGCCCACCGCAATCTCCTTGGCTTTTGCAGTGGACATTTTACCAAAGAAAAAATGGATCCTCTGAATGTGCGTTGATTATATTCCATTGAAGAAACTTACTAAGAAAAATGCTTATCCTCTGCCGCTGATTTCAGATATTTTTAATGCCATGTGAGGAGCCCAATTTTTCACAAACATTGATCTATATTCAGGATACTACCAATTAGGGATGGGTGAAGGATCAAGCCCAAAAACTGCCTTTATTACCAAATATAGACAGTTTAAATACACCCAAATTCCCTTTGGTCTTACTGGTGCACCAATAACAACCTAAAAAGTGATGGTTACCTTATTTATAGATCTCATTAACTGATGTGTCACGATCTATTTGGATGATATCATAGTCTCTAAATTTTCAACAACACCTTAAGGATTGAAAAATGTTATTTGAACAAATTTGAGGAGCTAACCTAGTATCATTGCTTCAAAGGTGGTTCTTTGTGCGCAAGAATTAAAGCTTCTGGGACTTATACTTACCCCCAATGGAAGGAAGATAAATCTTGAGAAGATTGAAGAAATTGTTTCGTGGACTTACCCCAAGAATGCTGGAGAACTTATGAGTTCCTTAGGAACCATCAATTATTATTCTTCTTTCATATCAAATTAAAGTCAACTTTCTGCGCCGCTATACCGCCTTCAAAAAAGGGTTTTTTTGTTTTAATGTATATGGAAATACAGTTTTGATCATTTTAAGAATTAAAAACTTACACCCCTATCCTGATCTTTTCAATCTTTGAAGAAGAAAGCCAAGTATCTACAGATGCAAGTGACATTGCCCTAGGAGCAGTATTAACTCATTGGTGGGGAAATTAATACCTGGTTATATATTCTAAAATACCCCTGCAAAAACAACTATTCAATATATTAAAAAGAGATCCTTGCCATTTTGTTTGCCCTTCAAAAGTTCTAATATTACTTGTTAGACCTAATTATTACAGTTTACAAGAACAACTCAGCAGTCAGCTTTTTATTTAACAAACCAGTTCCCAATGGATGACATATATGATGGTGATATGTATTAATGAATACAAATTAAAATTTGTGCACTTTCTGGAAAATATAATGCCGTGGCACATGGACTTTCCCAAATTTCTATTACTAAGGATATAGTCCCAGTTTACCATGTGAAAGAACTAAACCTAGCATCGGAGTTAGTTCAAATTCAACAATTTCTGAAACCCTTGAAACCTAGAACAAGAGTTAGTTCAGATTCAACAATTTCTGAAACTCTTGAAGTCCCTGATGACATACTTGATGAAAGGCAATGTAAAAACAGATGTATCAAATTCTTAGTTATTAAATATCAAATCTACGTATGTACTAATGGCTCAATTGTCCAGGTGGTCCCTAAAAACTTGTGACAAAAATGCCTCCAAGAAGCCCATGACAATGCTAGATATTTTGGGAAGAAAGCAACTTGGGAACGCCTCTTTTCTACATACTGGTAGTCTAATTCCTAACCAGATGTATGCAACTACGTCAATACCTGTCACACTTGTCAAGTATTTGTAAGTCAGCCTAAACACCATAAACGCTCAATTATATTATTGTCACAAAACCATTTGAAATTTGGGGAATAGACTTTGTAGGACCAATTTTTACTATCAACAATGGATACAAGTATATTCTTATTGCAAATGAGTATTTTAACAAATGTCCTTTAGCTAGTTCAGTACCAAAAACAGATGCCTTAGCAACCACTCAATTTTTGTATGAAAAATTTTTACTACCTTTGGACCCTCAAAAACTATCCTGTCTGATAAAAGGTCAAACTTCAACTACAAGTTGGTTGACGAAATGATTTCCAAAGTCAAAACCAAGTATTCTCTAACTACATCCTATAATTACCAGTGAAATGTGCTACCAAGCGAATGAACCAGACCTTGGTGCATACTCTGGAGATAAGCTGCATGGCAAACGCAAAAAATGGGCCAAATGACTACCCACTGTTCTTTAGGACTATCGCACCAAAGTCCATTTGCATTACTCTGAAAACCCCTTATGAACTAATCCATAGCATTAAACACCAACCTGACCCATTTAATAAAAAGTTTAACCCAACTAACCACAGCTAATCTATTTCAAACATCAGACAGAAGGCCCTTAGGTGAACAGGCTCAACAAATGAATGTTCAATATGATAATCAACTCAAAGAACCTTCCAATTTTCACCGTTGAATTTTGTTTTAATTTCTCAAAAATAAACTACTCAACTCAGGATCCTTAAAATCCCAGCCTCAATTCAAAGGTCTTTTCCAAAAATGTAAAGTTTTACCATACATAAATTACAATACTGAACCACTCACTGGAATACCCTACCAATCAACTTTCAATGGGAACCAAAATTGACTTTATCAGTAGAAAAATGAATAGGCGGAGTGTTGTGAAAATAAGATAAAATTTTCTTTAAGCCACATGAGTTTCATACATTTATTCATTTTATCCTAATAATCCATTAATTCACTTAATTTCTATCTACTTCCTATTTTATTATTTTAAGATAATGCTAGTATAAATAGCTATATATATTCTTTGAAAAAAAGAACTTTCACACAATCTAATTCTATTCCATGTTCCTTTTATTCTGCTTATAGTTATGATCCCAGATAATGGAAATATGGGCCTAAATTCACGTTGGAGCCTGTTTGAATGACTACCTGTTATGTATGAAAATGTTAAAATTATGGTGCTGAAAGCAAACCTTGTTGTGTAAAATCCCATCAACTGGAAGCTTCAAGACAATGCTCTGATCTTTAACCCCTCTTTAGCTCTTGTTATCAAAATGTAAAGTTTCATAACACCCATCTGGTGATTCCTCCAGGTTATATTTTATCTAAACAACCCTCTTCCAAAACATAAGATTTCTGTTTATTGCTTCTCTAGAGAATCTATAGGAATGTGGTTTTTGGAAAAATCCATTCTTAATCTTTATCTGATGAATATACCTTACTTCTCACCAAATGCAATTTAAATCAGAAGGATATAACAAAGGGGTGCCATATAAAAGACAATATGATATGGTATTAAGGACGCTTATATGCTCTTTAAGAATCACTTCGCTTAAAGATAATCAAGGAACACCATGGTTGGATAACTGCAGAGCATCCTGGGAAGGCAAAAACCTTGGAGCTTATCCGCTGTACAAATAGATGTAAAGGAATTCTGCACAGGTTGCTCAATATACATAGGAGTGCTTTGTTTGCAACAAAATGAAACCAAACTTTCAGCCACTTTCTGTCTTGTTAGTACCAGTTCAAAAGGCTGAGGGACCCTGGACTTCCCTCTTAGTTAATTCTATTATGGAACTACACCTTTCCTATATATATGGTGTAATCATGGTGTTGGTGTACCAGTTCATTAAGTTTTCCAATTTTATACTATGTCACACCATAGTAATATTAGTACAAATGGCCAAATTATTTGTTTCCCATGTTTTCTCCGATATGGCATACCCCAGGAGATTATTAGTGACTGTGAACCTCTGTTAACGTCCATACTTTGTGAATAGATGTATAGTACTTTTCAAATTTTTCCATTCCATTCTGCTGCCTTTTAAAAATCAGATGGACATATAGAACAGGTGAACCTATGTTTATTACAATTTTTGTGGTGTTACCTGGGGGTTGATCATCCAGATTGGGCCTTACACCTACCCTTAGCACATATAACCAACAATTCCCAGAGCTCTTCCATTGAGTGTTTTATTTTCTTTGCAAATTATGGCTTTGGACCTGCGCTTAACATGTAACCTATTATGGGTCTAAGGTGGAAGCAGCGGTTAATTTTTCTAAGTTTATAAAAAAAGTACACTATGGGTGAATGCAAACTTGGAAGCTTCTATGAAATTCTATCTGGAGAACGCTGATGGTAAGAGAAGGGTATTGCATGAATATAAGGAGGGTGATCTTGTGATGCCTGATGCCAAGATTATTCCTATCAAGAAGATATACATGAAATGGGGAGGATACCCCAGTGGTAGAATTTAGACCCTCTACCAATGCCTCCCTGAGTTCAATCCCAGTAATGAACTTTGAGTAGGGGACGATTATGACTGTGTTGGAGTTGTGTGTATGTCCCAGGGAACGTCCCCTGTGTGTAGATCAGGCCCTTTTCCCGTTTCCAAGTAAGAGGGTACCAAAGAGGGTGGCAGTACCACCCATCACCCAAGGCGACTTCGCCCACATGGTAGACAAGCGCTGGGTAACAGCCCTCCCTCTTTGGATTCCTCCCCGGTGCCCACCTTCACCTCAGCAGAACTATTACATTTGATCCGGGAAATTTGCACTGAGATTACAGAAATGAAGTCGTTCAGTCTAGAATCAAGTGGGAACAAGTCCGATGATTGGATCCCATATAGTCAAAAAGGGATGATAACTGATTTATCAGCCAGAATCGCTGAAGGTTTCAATTCAGCTAACACCATGATTGCAAAAATTAACCCCCTCCCAAAATTGTCAGGGATTATCCCCAACTTGCAGGTAGTAGCATCAGACACCATTGACGAGGGTTCAAAGCTCCCTGCTGGTAAATTGGGCGTTGTGGCTGATGCAACGCTTTTGACTGAATGAACGGCACAGTGACCTGGCATGGGCGGGTTGGGCATCCCAAACGTGTTCCCAACCAATTGGGACCGCCCCTACTTGGGGTGGCCTTGGGGGATTCCCACTGCTCTTCAGGCTAAACGCTGTCACGCCAACCATCTAAAATGCAGTTGAGCCTCAGTTTTAGCATTTGAGGTCTAACTGACAGTGACTTGATCTGCCACCAAATCCTTCAATGTCAGTTTCCAGTGAACTTATCTGCCCCCATTCCTGAATAATTCGCTGGTTAGGTCAAAATTGAGGGTCTCAATCCCGGCTTATCCCCACATCAATTGACCACTATTTAATCAGCTGCATCATACTGAGAAAATTGTTGACCAATTTTATTACTTTCCTTTACAATAAAATTTTGCCTCAAAAAACTATCAATTTTGATTTGATTGATATCCTTCTGGCCACACTCACGATGGCTTTTCTCTGGTGGCCCATCAGCCCGTATACTTGATGGGCTCTACCAGTACTAATGGTCACTCTGGCCCCCACCATCTTAAACTGGACTCAACAAGCTAGATACTTCTGGAAATTTAACCCTGTCATTTTGAACTTTTGTTGACAATACACTGGGATCTTGTGAATGTACATCCACCATCTTCAGGTAAGTATCCACCCCCTTGTCTCCCCAGTTGATTTAACTCCAACTATTGGTGACCTTATTGAAACCATACATGTGGTACCACTCCCTGCAGTAAGACCTTCAGGGTGGGGGCATCCTCAATTTGGTTTGTCCTTGGGTTACTTTTCGCTATTGTCTTGAACCAACGATTTATCATTTCTTAATGACTGGCTCCATACAACGTCATTTGTGCGGCAATGTCTCTGGCATTCTGGCTTGCTTTTTGGGTGCTTACACATCCTGACTGACAGGCCGGTCTAAACTTCTTCTGCTGTTTTCATGACATAATTGACCAACCATTGTTTCCAGCCACTTCCACCCTGCTCTTCGAGGTGGGCGTTGCAGTGGTCACCCTCTACCAAATGAACATGCAATCAGTAGTCTGCTTTTTGTTGTTTGTTTGGTCACTTGCTGATTTTGGTAGTAGTATCTGCTCTACCCTGGAGAAATTTCTCCAGGGCAGCTGAGCCGCATGGATTACTACCCCTCCTCCTCCTGATAGCCCATAGTAAAGCACATGAATTCTGTCCCAAGAGATAGTAAATCAAGCTCTTGACGTCCTTGCTGAGGTGCAGATGCACTTGGCAATTGCCCTTGACAACACCGCTGAGTCATCTCATGTCCAACAAGGGGTCACTTTATTGGACGCTGTGGAAGGGGACGCCCGTCATTGGGCTAGAGGCCTTCTGCGCTCTTCCTCACAAGTGGGAGATCCCACTTCGCTGATTGCCGTCATATTGGCTGCCTTGAGACCCCCTGTGTCACACTCGGACCACTTATTCAGATTGCTCTATACTTTGCCAAAGCCCCTAGTTTGGCTTTTTTAATCTCTACCTTCTGTAACTGGCTCCCACACTGGACCTCTCTAATGATATGCTTCAGGCAATCTTTAGAGCAGGTTCGGATTCAGTTTCTGCTCATCATGAGGTTTGGTCCACCTCAAAAGGAATGGTAGATCAAATATGTGCCTCCATGACTACTATTGATGCCTTCCCTCGCCATGTTTCCCGCTATCAAAAGGGAAATTTTATGATAGGTTTACCCAATGATAATGTGGATGTAGTGTCTACCATCGAACCAGGATTAGTTTCATCTTATGAGCCCGTTACTACTCCTGCGTCAGAGTTGGCTGATCCTTATTCACCTATAAATTGAATCAGTAAAAGCCCAGATGGAGGAACTGGTTCTCAAACCTCATCCTCCCCATCTTTACTCCAGGGAAAGCTCTTGACCTTCCCCCCCAATTTTCTGGCTATTTCTTCACTTGCAACAGAAATGCCTGAATCTTCCAATAAACAAAATTTCGTTTAATTTCTTATTGTTTATGAAGATTAGTATCAGATCCCACCATGTCTCCTCTGAGGCCCTGGTGGACACCAGTGCCGTAGGTAATTTCATGAGCATCAAGTTAGCTAACAATTAGAACTGGACATGGATGCGGGCCCATCAGTGATGGTGGCAGCTTCTGCCTACCAGACTTCATATGTTGTCCGTTGGCTAGTACCTTTTTCAGTACACCAGTTTAGCTTCTGTTATCGATTTTCTGCGATGCCAAACTTGGTGTTTCCAGTGATTTTAGGAGTGGGATGGTGGCGCTGACAACATTTCATGATTCACCTGGAGTCTAACATGCTGTTGTTCGTTAATGATCAACTGGAGGGTGAATTTCCCATGATTGACACTCATAAGAAAACTCAAGGTCACAGTTATATCACTTCCCTTGTCTCTCCTGCGGAAATACTGTCCAATTTTCTAGAAAGTTTATTGTGCTATTAAAGTATTTTTGATTCTGAAAAAGTGTATGTCTACCTCCTCATACTAAATTCAACTTGGGATTTTGTATGACAGTGGAGTTGGTGAATATCAGTTGCCCGTTGTACCCCCATACAGCGGAAGAGGAGGTTGCGCTCAACTCTTGGGTGGATGATATGTTGAGAAAAGGATGGTTGTTTAAAGAGACCTTACTAGTCGCGTCTCCCATCATCTTTTCCAAAAAGAACTGATGGTTCCCTCCGTCCCTGCATAGATTATGGACATCTAAACAAAGTAATGGTTCATGATCCTACCCCCTACCTTTGGAGCATATGATAAGCCAAGCAATCACTAAATCTCGTGTGTTCTCCAAGCTGGATCTTGTCAACGCCTTTAACCAAATCTGGGTAATGAGAGGACAAGAATGGTTAACAGCGATCTGGACGAAGAGAGGCATTTTTCAATTCCACGTAATGCCTTTTGGGATGAAGAATGCTCCCGCTACATTTCAACATATGATCAACAGCGTGCTGGGTGACCTCTGGTTTACTTGCACACTCACATATATCGATGATGTTCTAGTTCACTCCACAACTCCTGAACAACACACTATTGATTTGGATGTGGTCGTGGCTGCCTTGCACAAGGAAGGCTTGTTCGTCAAGCCTTCCAAAAGTGAGTTCTATAAGGAGTAAGTTACCTTCCTTGGGAACCTCATTCTTAAAGATAGCTACACGATTCCTCCCAATAAGTTGGATGCTATCCGAGAATGGCCAACCCTTACAACCCAGAAACAATTATGGAGTTTCTTGGGAACCATCATTTTCTTAAATTTTTCCTCAGCTCTTTCTCAGCTAGCTGCCCCACTCCACCCCCTCACTGGCAAGAATGTACTGTTTCGCTGGACGCCCAAATGCCAGCAGGGGTTCAAATCAATAAAGAGGTGTTTTTATCTCCTCCTGCCTTGAAGCACGCAGATCCCACCAAGCTTTATATCGCTGTGTATGATGCCTCCTCAGTGGCGGTGGGGGCGGTGTTACTCCAAGAGCACGATGGCTTGGAACATCCAGTCGCCTATTTTTCCCAAAAGTTTATCTCTACAGAGAAGTCTTGGGCCATTTATGACAAGGAGTTGGCAGCCATAGCATGGGCATTAACTCATTGGAGGTATTTGTTACAAGGTGCTCAGCATGAGTTAACAGTCTGCATGGATCACCAGGCTCTCAAGTATTTTCAAAAAAAACCCCAAAAATTGGCACACTGACAGGCACGAACCTATCAGGACTTGTGCAGTTTCAATTTCAAATACAACTTCATAAAAGGTGCGCTTAACGTACTTCCTAATTTTCTCAGCCACAGCCCTGCCCATTGTCCCTCAGACCTGGAGGAAGTGGACTTCGTTACTGTGATTCCTGTGCTCAAATCCTGTCAATTGTTCCCCCTTTCAACTCTTCCATCACTATGGCCCTTGACGCCCCGCTAGTCACTCAGGTCTTGGCCAGACAAATGGCTTGCCCTGAGGGTGTGGAGTTGGTTGAGCAATTGTCCCACCAAAAACCATAAACACTCTCTATACTCCTTTAAAAATGGTCTTATCTATTTCCGGTCACAAATTTGGGTTCCCCTTCCCTTCAGAACTGAGGTATTTCACACACATCATGATCCCCCCATGGTCAGCCATCTTGGAAATAAGAAATGCATTAGCTTGATGTTGGGATTTTTGCCCATATTTCCAGACGGCTAGATTACCTGGTATCACTAGGGGAAAATTCCCTAAGGCGAAGTGAGTCAGAAATTGGTTGGCCTGAGTTTCAGAGGAACTACGTTTGGGGATATTGGGAATTTTCCTGGTCATATCCATTGGGTATTAATCTGGATGAATACCTAAGATCTCATCGGGCAGAGTTACTGACGAAATAGGGGCATCTGATAGTGATTAACTATCAGGTGTACCGATTAGGATTAATCAGGTTTCATCACTGGCTTATTGGGAATGAATAGTAAGTTGAAAGGCGAGTGATTCTGCCTGCAACTAGCGAATCAATAAGTTGGTGAGTGACCTGCCATAATGGGTAATAAACTCCCATTAAATAAGCAGGTCGCGAGCCAATTATGGTTGGTTCACTTAGATTGAGAGGAAAACGTTAGGGACACGTTTTCTGACTCTTTCCATTTGAGGTCTCAAGGATGTCCAACAATGGAATCCTAGCCATGATGGGGAAGACCATCGCTGCTGAGATGAGAGAGAGTGATTCAATGGCAATGGCTGCCGTTTCATCAAAGAGGTGTCAACTGAGGGTTAGACAGCCGGTCCCCCACTATATGATTCCCTAGGATTTACTATAATAAAAAACAGTGTTTTACAGTACTTTACAGAGTTTAGAGTTACAGTAACATTATCATTTCAGTGTATAGTTAAACTATCAGCTTCTATTGTGTTGTTCTATCTCAAGGATATTATTGCAGAGGGTAATAATTAAAAGACTTTTATAGAGAAGAGAAAGATCTGAGCGGGGATCTAGAGAAGAAGGAACCACAATCAGGGATAGCTGCTGACTGTGTGTTGGGCCAAGAGAGAGACTGTCACCAAGGTATCTTAGTGAAGATCAGGTGGACAAGAGTATAGG